>JASFAX010001631.1:0-49720 GCA_030737875.1 Allium sativum | reverse complement strand
AGAAGACACTGATTAACTTGAATAACTTGACAACACTTAGTGCCCAGTCAAGATTTTGAAGTTACTGACAGCAAAAATGCCCAGTCAGATTTTCTCAAGAGTTATTTGCGAAAGCAGAGTCTCCTAGATTAAGGCTCTGATACCATGTTAAAAATAGAAATAAGAAATTTTCTGAATATGCTTGCGCAATTAGCACATAGCAGGGTTCATTATTTATAATCTGAGATTTTACAAGGATATTAATTGAAATACAACTTCCAAGATAAGCAATAAAGACATGTCAATTTCCTAAGAGACACGTCAATTTCTTAAGAGACATACACTCATTCATTTTATCGAATAATGAAAGGACTTATTGGAAAGTGGAATAATTAAATGCGGATTACAAGCATTAGTATCTCATGAAAGAAGCATTTTTTATAGGAACGGCCTACACCGATAGATTCTAATTAGCTAGAGGTTCATTTTGGTACCGTTTGCCAAGAAACCACCTTTCTCGTCAAATATGTAAGTAAACGTACTTGCACATGATTCTTATTTCACGCAACTATCTATGCTTTCTCCATGACTTCAGCTACATACTGGTGTAATATGATAACATAGAAGAACCAAAATGCCTCCCCCTAAAAGCGTCATACTGATCGAAGCTAATGTTAACCAATAATCAAGTTGTACTCTCCAAGTATTTAGCCAAGTGAACCAGCATTATCTCCTCAGCACTCGGACTAAATAATTTTTTCACAATGCATTGTTGCACACTTGCACTGGCTCATAATGTTGTTCAACTATGGATAAGTCTACTGGCACGTTTCATGGCCCCAAATTCATCCATATTGCATCAGTCTTATTGTCCACGTCATGGTAATCAACCCCAAGCAAATGGAAGTTTGATTCCACAGTATTACCTAGTCATTATTGAATTTGACGCCTACCAGCCTTGCGAAAGTTTTGCAACTAGCATAAATCTGCCTCAAACAACTAATGGCACATCATTGTTCACAAAAGCAAACTATCAAATGTTCGATCGAGTGTCGAGCATGTAAGTATGGTCAACAAGCGCATGTTGTCATCTCATCAATTCGTGGCAACCTCGTACCACTATAAACAGGGGTATTCCCCATGTGAAAAGAAGTTTTTTGGCATTTCGCTTCTTGGTTGAAAAATACTTCCATCAGAGCTTAGGATTAGGCATTAATGGCAAGTCAAGGAGTAAAAATATTTAAGCTTTTGCAAATAAGTCTAAGATTATAAAAGCATCGCACAATGGACATAGGAGGATCTTTTCTTTGAAACACTTATTTATGTGTATTTTACTTTTCCAATACTTCATTCTTCGATGCTTGGCACTTTTTCTTCTTTCTATATTTTTTTACTGCACTACTCAGTCAAAGTTCCAAGTGTTTCTATCTATTCACTACTCTCAAGGTTGCAGCGAACTTTCACATCAACAGTTAGAAACAACATCATGTTAGGGTCAAATTTCAATTTCAATAGTCAAATTTCAAAATGTCGTTTTATTATTATTAATATCATGCACCAATAACTAGAAGTAAAAAATAAATTAAGTTATTTGCTCAACCTAATGATAATAAACCACAAGTTAGAAGTAGAATTCAGATAGCAAATTAACAATACCCATTTGATCATTTGAATGAAGATGAAAACAAAGAAACTATGAATATAAACAAATCCAAAAAATGTTATAGATGATTTGGATGACTAAATAAATGAAGAAGATGATACAGCAAAAAATTATAATGACATTGATTATATAGAGCTTATGTGTTTTAATGAACTAATTTTATGACCTGTAGTTCAGTAGAGTATCTCAATAGCCAATTTATAATCTATAAACTATACCGTATTATGCAATCAATCATTAGTGGTAATTTAGCAATATAAAGTATAAACCCAATATATAAAAGAACCATATATTTGTGTAATGTACAATGTACTACAGTTGCACTTATATTTGGATAAGTTCTATATTGTGTTATGGATATGTTTATATTTTGCTAATTTTTAAGCATGTCAATAGATAGTTGAAAAAACAAAAATTCGTTCACATCTGTATACAAAAAACAGATACATGTTCGATATCTGGAAAATGGATACGATACGAAGATGAAGGTATCTACATCCAAAAATTATTTGTTTGATTTCTGTCAAATAATAGTTTATATTATATATATTTAAGTGTAATGAACAACATGAATTTATTGTTTTATCAAGATAATAGTCGATAATAAATGCACATTCACTGCTCAAAATTAATTTCTATCATAATTTTTTTACAGGAAAATAGTGTTAAGAACAAAGTTATGGGCTTTTTCAGCAGTAAGGATGGACTGCTGAAATTTTATTTTAAAGGACAAAGCATCAGATTTTAGGTATCAGTTTTACAGTGTGCATGGTATCAGAATATAGCTACCGGTTTTAAGTATCAGTTTTATAGTGTGTATGATATCAGAATTTAGTTATCATTTTTTATATATCAGTTTTACGATGTGTATGGTATCAGTTTTACGATGTGTATTGTCCTTGAGAATAAAGTTTTTGTGCGTTGTCTTCGGGCTCGAAAAAGTTATGAAGTTTGTCATTCACCATAAAATCCCCATTTTTTTATTTGTACTTTTATAATCATCAAAACCAAAAAAGTATCATGTTAAGCTAAACTTTCCATCAACTTTTATTAATTGTCAGCGAATAGGATAATATACAGTGGCGGAACTTTTCTAGGGCCAGTGGGGGCAACGCCCCCCCCCCCCCCCCCCCAAACAAAAAAAAAACAGCTTTTCAAAAGAAAATTGAAATAAAAAAGTAAAGAAAAGGGGACCATTTTCATCAAACTTTGGTATATATTGAAACCCCCCCCCCCCCTCCCCTCCCCCCCAAATTTGACCCCTTCAATGTTGAATTCCTGGTTTCGCCACTGATAATTGTTCGCGTCGTGGATGTGAATATCTAATATCCGAAAATAATCAGATATGGATGAAGATATGCGCTATTTACATTTGAAAGTGTTCATTGATAAACATATTGATTTTATCTTGGTATTTTTAAATATAGCATATTGGTACTTGAATAAGCTGATATCAACAATAGCCATGTAATTACTTTGATTGTAGGTGTATGTGTGTGTGTATGTATGTATGCATGCATGTATATGTATGTTTATGTGTATATCACCACTTGTTTAGCACCACTACCACACTAATTAGGCGCTCTTAACTATGATTCGAGAGGTTACAAGTATGAAACTTGCGTAGCGTGGTGTGATTCGAACCATTAGATATATATCGACATCTGTATGTTATATATGCTACTAAAGATCTGTAGTACTATGATGTACTAATAGCAAATTTTAAAAAATAAATAAATAAAAAATAACAAAAACAATAAACATCATCATCATCATCTTATGCACCTATACAGCGTAGTAAATCTAACAGTGGAAATTAAGCCAAACGGTTATCAAACTTTTCAGTGAGTACCTCTCATCATCAAAAAGATTGCAGATGCTGCAAAAATATTTAGCCATGGAAAATCCTTTACAAGATGGTGTTCTACATATTTTACCAACTGGCTGAATCTTTAGACAATGCATACAAAGCATCTGAGTAGTAACTTTTCTGTAATACAAAGGAGCCAAGATTAACTAAATTCATAGGATTAAATGTAAATACAAATGTATTTCAAGCATTAAATATCTAAGGTTGCATGATTGTAAACTTCTCTCAATTGAGTGACTACAGAAATAGAACATACTATGAAACATCAACCTGTTCATCTAAATTTACCATGGTCAACGATATTAAGGATAGACAACAAAGCTCATAAATTATTTATTTTCATCATTGAACTTCTCACATATCTTATCATGTGTTGTTAAGCAAAGCAGGGGAAAAACGGTTCATGAGATTATTGCTTTCTCATATTTTTTTTAATTCCTCATAGGGTTAGAATACTAAAATATACTTTTCTGTATCTTATTTTTACCTATCCATCGAATGATCACTGACTTTATCATGGCAGAATCTACAAGTGAATAATTTGTTACAGCATTTGGCAAGAAGTTTACAGTTTCTTTTGTAGTGTTCACAGCCAAATATTTTCTTATTTTGATCTTTGAACGATGGTTTGCATCCAAAAATGTCTTCTCCATCAGTAATCTCTTGAGGTGACTTCTGTTGAGACACTAACCATCTGCTGCAGTTTTACAAATTCTATTATATATCTCCATTATATAAGTATGTTAACGAATAAAGAATGTTTGGGTGATGTACATGTCAATAATATTCTTAAGAAAGAGAACCTTGTCGCTAGATTCTGAATAAGATAGTCCTTTCTTCGTGGATCAAGCATTGATTCTCTTGAAACTTTTTGTATTTCTGCCTCGAGTTCATTTTGATTCATTCGGAATATATCCTCCCATCCAGGCTTGAATGTTTGTTCAGTCAGACCAATTATTTCTCGACATTTAGCTCCTAAGCAAGAAGTAAAATATATAGACAAATTTCGTCTCCATAACAAAAACTAAAGATATAAATAAAGGTTGAAATGTTAGCAAGTATATATGGCATATTACATCATAAACAATTACATCACCTACATGATTTTTTTAAGTGTAAATTTATCGTTGATAAAAAGAAGCACCAACTATTGAGTGCCGGGTCCATACGATGTCGATATGATAAACAAAGTGATAACGCTACAGTGCCATGTTACCAAACACAAATATGATATAAGGTAACGAAATAAATTCTTTTGGCTTGTCTGTGCTACTTAAGCAATATCACCCATGTCTATAAGTATGTAGACTTATCTGGAAAATTTAATTACATATGATATGATGATTTACCTTCGTGGTGATTATTTGTGTCCCTAATAGCTTGTGAATTAGAATTATGTGCTCCAGTCCACCTCTGCGCTAACCATTCTTCAAACATGGTGTTTTTTGTTGCATATTTCCATGTATCCATCAAACAGTTCTTCTCTTCTAAAGTGAGCGCAGATGTAACCCATGGTAACATACACTGCAGTACTTCTGCTCCTGTTGTCCCAATTACTCGACCTATAATTTTGTTCTGCTCCTCGTCAGAAAAATGTTCATCAAATAATGGCCACAGCTCCAGCTCTTCTCTTGAAATATGTTGCTCAAGACATACTCGTAAACATTTACACATTGTTTTAAGTTTTGTATTTAACTCGTGACAAATTTTGGCTGAATTTGTTTGTGGTCGTGAAATCTCTCCCAAAACTGAAAATATGTCTACAAATAACTTCTCTTCTTGCTTATGATCAAGAGAGTAAGAATGACTTATGTTGTGAAGACCCTCTCTCGATTCTATAGCTGGAAATATAATTTCATCTTCAGAACTACTATGAGCTTTATATAAACCCCACAGTAATTGAAATCTTCCCTCAAACTGTTTAAGATCAGAGGCATCAATACCACAATCCAAAAGTTTTCCAGATTCAACATCCAAATACTCTAAATCTTTGGATATTGCTTTATGAAATTTAAATATTATGTCGATAGGCCTTGTCTTGTTTTCTTCCGTTAGTAAAATAGTGTTATTCGTTAGCACTAAATCGCTTGGGTTGACAGGTTCAGGAGAGTTATCAGGGCTAGAATAGAACAGCTCAGAAGCAGACCCATTTTTTCCTTTTGAAAGACAGCTGTTGGTAGAAGACAAGTATATCAATCTTTTCGACCCATGAATTTCTTCAGAATTTCCAAAGGTAGCCCAGTCAGTAAGAAGTGTAACTAAAGCAGCATCTGATGCTGATGCTGCAGAAAAGTAAACATGTGTGACAATGCTATATGAAATAGCACTAATTAACTTCTTTACTAAAAAAAAAAAAAACTTTTCTGTTTGGTTCCTCTTGAGTTTGTAGTAAGTAGTAACACATGAAACATTGAATTTCTACTGAATAATTTGACCGGACACACAAATATTATTGATATAACCACATATATTATATTAAGTCTTATAATTCTAGTTAACTTTGAGAAATCATTTATTTTAACTTTTTGGGTAGTGTGCTCTTCAATTTAAGACATAGTTAACTTTGAATTTATATCATTTAAATTTGTCAAAAATGCAACAACAAAGCTGTGTTGACTACATATTCACTGGTATGGTTATATTATGCAAGAGTAAACATAATTAACAGTAAGCTTTTGTTCATATCCACCAGTTTAATCAGTAAACCCACATTTCAAAAATTAATAAGTTCCAACTGTAATGACCCGCCTTTTCAACCACTTCAAGTCGGTAGTTAAACCAACTTAAAGCGCTCGAAACGACAGATTGTTATTTAGTTCAAGTTCGCTCAAATTCCGACAACGTTACATTCGCAGTGATTTATTAATTGCTTAATTAAATTAACGCGAACGGTACAAACTTGCGTATTTTCCTACGAAATTAATTCCGGCGCTATGTTTAATTAGACGCATCGCAAATATAAATTTTTCGGATTTTTATTTTTATTATTATTTTAAGTAAACTGACAGTGGATTAACTAGTATACATCTTTTATATATTATATAATCTCTTTTGTTTTTGTTTTTGTCTCATCTTTCTTCATACACACATCGCCTGAATCCATATAACTGAATAATTAGTGTTTCTTTTTGCTATTGTATCCTCCATTTGTTGACACCATGAAAGCACCGCCACAAGCAGCCTCATTTTCCCTTAATCAAACTTATCTCTGGCAACATATATTCAGTATATAGTCCATATATTTCAGTATATAGTCTTCCCAATTTCAAGTCAGCTACTGTAACATTGATATAGCATCTCCGTGTTATATAATCAAACAAAAATTACTTTCACTCGATATTTTATGCATCCAATTATTCCGTGGAAATAAAAATATAATGTACCTTACATGTGATCAACAGTGTGATAAGCAATACCAATTAGCTTAGAAATATTAACATATCAGGATTCAGAATCATAGTATCTACATCAAAATAGCTTGGATATACCAGAGTCACCAACAAAGATGTCAGAACGTTGAACTCAGGAGCCAAAAAAACACAAAAAAGAACACATTGTACCAAACATATTACCCAGCAGGTCAACAGAAACTGGAATCCAAACACAACAGAATGTGTTATACTGATACACCTTTTTAGAGGCTCTAAATATTACATTCATATAAAATCATTTCAAAATTCTCCCAAATTTTAATCTGGTGATTGCTAAAGTATTTTTTTTCCCCTTTCTTTCAAGCTAGAAAATTTTCAGAAATATGATATTTCCAGTAAAGTGGAATAACTATGTATAGTTGTGTGAATCTATGTATGATTTTGCTGAAGATTTATAAACTGCGTGTAGTGGTAATAATATGTGTGTACGGGCACACGCATATGCGTACAAACTGAGAAGAACAACGTAAAAAGGAAAGTTAAGGAATATGCAATTCGCTGAGTGGCTAACAAAATAATTAACTCAAATGATGCATAAACTAGGGTGGACTAACTTATATATACTGTGGATAAAATAAAATTGACGTAGTTACTACTCGATACTATCATAGATTTTGACGGTTTTGATTCAATTGTTTTTTTAGTTGCACTGTTTTTTGCGTGCATGTGCCAAAATACAAATATTAAGAAATATACAAAATAATAGAGCAAAACCTGCCATCTGAATATTTTCTAAAAACGAAGTAGCTTCTTCTTCTTCCAAGGTAGCAACAAACCATGGTATTGCACGCTCTAATAATTTTAAAGGCATCACACATATACTCTTGTATAGAAGTTCCCGCTGCTTTTCAGGGCATAAATAAAACCTTAACCGTGGAAGAACCTAAAAAAGGAATCACATAATTCTTGGCTTAAAATATGATGATATAGTAGACATATTGCTGCTATAGAATATGCACGTGTGCACGCATATATATACATATATGGTTAAGCCTCCGAATTCCATATTACTTTATTCCCCCATTTGATTTTTTTCATACAAAAATAATGTTTAGGATTGATCAAATTTTGTGTGAATGTGTGCTCATAAGATAAGATCATCTTAACAAAATTTGGCATTATTTCTAACCTATAGACCTTTAAAAATTACAAGTGACTATAAGTGGTCGAAAGTATTGGTTTTGACTGTTGAATTGAAATATAAATTTGAAAGGGTTAAAAGTTTCAAAATGCTCCAAAATATTGTATTGGGAGATGATCGTAGGAAGAATAATATGCATACAAAAAAAAAAAAAAAAAATGCTTAACTCAATAGTTTGGTATATGAAAAATTCGATTGGGGATTTCATGGAATAGGAAGTGGGGATGCAGAGACTACCCTACACACATGCATGTAGTGTATTTGTGTAAGCATGCATGTATATGTATATGCGCACAATATACAAAAACACACCTCAGCTTCTTCATTCTGGAAATGGTTCTCTATTGAAACCATAATTTGATCAGCATGTGAAATTAGAGCAGAGAAAAAATTAGCAGAAGATGGATCGGCTCCTTCACAAAGTACTTTCTCAACTAGTCTCTTGAAGTTCTCAAAGTCAACAAATGGAAATTCTTGGTCTGCTGCTGGAAATATAACTTCATCTTCAGCAACGCTGCAAAAATTAACGTAGTATTATAAGAAAGGCTATCGAATATGCAATTTCCTATCTACACTCGTATAACAGGAGCCTTATTCAAGAGGCGTCTGAATTTCTTCTTAATTTTCTTTTCTATAATTTACAAAACTTGCTACAACTGGTGGCAGAATAATAGGCTCACTTGATACAGTAAATTTGCACAGTTAACAAGGAGATGTATTTGTTTACTATGATATATTGAAGTAACAGCGATACGAGATAAATACCATGCAGACATTTTACCTATGAAAGTTGCAAACATCAGCAATAAACTGAAGTTTAACATGATACATAGTTGAATCAAAGGCATGAGAAGACTGTTCAACCTCCTTGGTGGCTTTCAAAATCTCGTCCAACTCCCTTTTAATAGCATTATGCCAATGCAAAATTTCATTTATTGGGTGAACAGGAAGAGATTCTGCATCTCTGTGCCTTCGTTTCCCAGTTAGAGATTGACTGGAACCCAAATTTGTACTTTTCGTTTGACTCGTCAGGGTTTGGTTGCAACTTCTGTTCCAATTTTCAGTTCTTCCTTCCATCCATGAGGTTATTACCTTCATTTTTTTAACAAAGCAAAAAAAGAAAATAAAATCAAAATTGAAACTGTAATGAAATTGACCTAAAGAAGGCTATCTTCTGCTGGTTGAACCTGTGGAAGATAATTTTGTTCCGGAGCTATTTTGCATAGACATTTCATAATATCATGATGATCATAAGGTGAAATACGAGTTGAAAGCCACGAAAGAAACTCTGCCATGGTGTTCACGGGGATGCTACATATGAAGTGCCAAACCAGATCAACCTGCTCGTTGAATGTAAATTTTTCAACAAGCAAGGGAAATACCTATATAGAAGCAGATTATCAATATAATAGATGAACATGGCATGCATCTATATGTAGGGTGTCTCAACCATTGCTCAATTTTGTCCTACCAAAAAGAATCCAGTTAGATCTTTTTCTTCTTTTTTTGTATACGTTGTATTCTTATTATGTAGACATGTTTTCTGCATCAAAAATGATTATTTCAAAACTACTACCAATTCTAAATTTATATTTTAAATCCAGGACAAATTCTTGAAATACATTAGTTATTTAACAAAACATGCTTCTTTACGAATCATTATCCAAACAGAATGGTTTTCGCCACATCGGAAGCCAACTCCATATTTGATAACTGCCTACTAATATGTGCAAGCACAAATTGTGCTTACTTAAACTTTAAAACGGGCCTATTTCATGCACATTAATGTGCAACATCTGTAAGTTTCAACTGTTGACACTACACAATAAACGTGAGCCCAAGTAGAAGTTGCATCAATATACATACATAACATGTGCAACTCTGAGTTGCGCATATTTGCATATATAACCAAAAAATAGCTTTGGCCCACTTTCATTATGAATAGGCCAGTTGAAGGAAATTCAAGTTACCAAAGAAACGTCCAACCTAGAATATGTTAGCCATACAATACTCATTATGACTAGGTAAGACCTCCGAAGTGTGGGTTTAGAAATCGTAGGTTCAAATTCCCAAGACATTCGAAACTTAGATTCCTATATGTTAGCCATACAATACTCATAGTTACGTATGCTTGTATCTATAAGAATACTGAAAAAGAATTTCAAAAGAAGTTAGCCATGACATCTTATTTGAACTAAGCCCTAATTAAGGAAAAGTCTTAAGCTAATTAACGGATGAACAAAATTGCCATTAATAATACAAATACTGGATTAAAATGACTTATAATCAGGCATGACAAAATTATTGTACAAAGCATTAGGAAGTATCAATGAATGTATTATCTTCTAAAAAAATCGCAAAAATGGGATGCATTTTCTTTTTATTAGAAAATCATACACATTTGCAGATAAACTATAATACTAAAAATTAAGGAAGGAAAAAATATTTAGGTAATTTAATTCTGACGCATGGCCATATGGTTGAGCACCAAACTAAAATTTAGTATATGTAGGGTCTGAACTCCGGTTGTAGGACATAACTTGTAACACCCTGTAATTCTGATAATATTAATATTCACAAATTAAAGAATAACTAATCTCAGACGTGAGAATTGTGAGAAACGGGTTGCGCCATTGTGTTCGTCTCGGAATTCTGGTTGAAATAGAGTCCGAGTTTGCGTGATTTGGACTTCGTATGAAGAAGTTATGGCCATCGGAAGTTTCTGAAAATTTAAAACAGCTCGCAGGAAATTTAAAATTCAAAACGGAAAGTGCAGAAGCGGGCTGGGCGGGAAAAATTCCCGCCCAAGCAGGTCGACTGGGGAGTCGACACTAGTGTCGACCTCCCCTCCCCCAGGTCGACTACCATGTCGACCCCCCCCCCCAGGTCGACTACAGTGTCGACCTGGGTGTCGACCTGGTCAGTCGGCTAGGGTTTTGGCTGAGCCTGTTTTTGACTGAGTGATGACCCATTAGGGTTTTTGACCTAATCTGGTTGGCTGGGATTAGTTCTGTGTTGATCTGACGGTCTAAAATAAATCCTAACTCTATAAATACCTAGCTAGTCTCTCACCCTAATTCATATGAAAAATAGAGTAGCTACCGTCATACCGCCGCCATGGAATTCAGTCTAGCCGCCGCCAACTAAGAAAGAAGAAAAGCTAATCAAAACCTAATTCTACTCAACTCTAAAGCAAATCAAGACTCTCTTTTCTTCTTAAATTGTGAGTATGATGATCTTAACAAGATTATTATTATTTTAATTAGATTGAGTTATGAATGGATTATGAGTAGATGATGTGAATTATCATATATGTTGTTGTAAACCCTTTTGCTATCATGTATGTTGTAAATCCAATGTTATGTGATGATGATATCTTATATGTTGTAAATCATGCTATGATGATGTTATGTATGTTGAGAATTTCCATGCTAAATTGTGATAAATCATACATGCTTTAAAGTCTTGATGTTATTGTCTATGCTAATTAGTTCATGTTAATCAAATCATAATATTGATACTATTTGGGCTATGTTGATCTATATGACAAGTCACATATGCAAGTTTAGGTTGATTAGTAAAAGTTATGAACGTATGCCATGACATCTATTATGACACCTAGGATTGTGCTATGACATATGTGAAATTCTATGCTAGTTCACACCATCATTATGTTGCCTAAAACCCCATATGCAAGTTTATACATAAATTTGGGTTATTATCATATCATGTAAATTGTGACATTTAACAAGTTGACACCTTTAGATCCTTAACATGTGTAGTTATTGCAAGTTTCACCCCTAATGTGATTAGATTCATTTTAATCGTCCATATGTTGTGATAATTTATTTTTGTGCTATAAGTTAGACTATTCGAGTCTAACGTATATTCTGCGTTGAATAAGCAAACGTATAAACGTGGGGTAGGGATAATATTAAGGATTTAATATTAAAAAGTTGGGTGCAATTGATATGATTTTGCATGCCATAAGTGGATGGCCATAATTGAGTCAATTATGGACATCATTAGAAATTGGAAGTAATTAATAATTTGAATAGGGAATTATTAAAACTGGGGTAAAAGATTATAAGTGTTAATCAATGCTTAGGACACGAGGTTGGACTCGTTTGTGACGTAAACCTGCCCGGACCCGCCCGGCAAATCCAGTGGTCACAAATGTCAGCCCAATGTGAGAGGTCCTAGGCCTAAACTAAAGCATAACAGTTGTAAAGACACGAGGTTAGACTCTTTTATGGTGTAAGACTGCCCGGACCCGCCCGGCAAATCCAGCTGCCATAAATGTCAGTCTAATGTGAGAGGTCTTTATGAGGTTATGACCTGAATGAATTAAGAAATACTTAACCAGATAAACATGTAAGGTGGGACATGGGGGTTAAGTAGGTGCCTTGGGTGGCATGAGGAGTCTAGTGGGTGCCCTTAGTGGCATGTGAAATACGAGTAGTAAGACTTAACCAAACACACATGTAAATGAACATGACTAAGAGGATTAAGTGGGATATACTAGTAGTGACAAGCTTAGGTGGGTAGCTTGTGGGGGCCCATTTCAACCAGTATCCCAAACGTATCTTTGTGGGCTCGACCCAAGTCGAGGACGGGACACGCATGCTGGGTTTGACTCAATGTTTTAAAACGCAAAAGGCGTACACGAGGCGTTTTTGGGTCCGTGAGGCGAGGCGTAAGCCTCGAAGCGTTGAGGCGTAAGCCTTTCAGGTAAAAAAAAAGCGCAACACATAACTTAATTTTTAATATGGAATAACATTAAGCGTCAAATACTAAGTAACACCCATAAAGCATTCGAAGCAATTCAAACAAAATACAATCATTCTTGCACATTTAATATAAAATGCAAAAGATCAAATGATATCTTCCTCCTCATGCAAAAAATTCAAATTTTGATTTCTTAAAACTATTTGAAGATTACATCAAACTGCAATTTTGATATGTTCCATCAATTCAAATCGATTTGCAAAATTTATTTCGAGATATAACAAAGTTTATTGAAAAACATTCTTTAAATAACAATAAGAAAATTCATTATATTGCTCATGATCATTATTTCATAAACAATTTTAGTTGATTGTGCCGATATTGAAATTGAAAAGTAAAAAATGCTAATTTTTATTTTTTTAAATTGTCTTTTTTTATTTCTATTAAATAAGTAAAGTTCAATGACATTTATTTGAGTCAATATCTGCAACTAAAGATTCAATGGTTTTTAAGTCATATGCCTCAGCTGTTTGAGGCGTGCGAGGCGTAAGCTTTACGTGCTTTGTATGCCTCAAGTTATTGAGGCGTAAGCTTTAGAGGTAAAAAGCCTTTTGGAATAAGCCTCAAGGCGTTTTATCTCTTATTTTCTCGAGGCGAGCCTTGAGGCGAGCCTCGAGGCGGGTTTTTTAAAACAATGGTTTGACTATAAGAGGCCAAAACGGAGAGCGGTGGCAACGCAAGTCCAACGGGTTTCATATGCGTGTGTGGACCCGGGCTGGTAGGTAAGACGTTGTTGCATCGTGTAAGTATAAGTCGTGCATTCTCAAGTTGTATCGGGTTGCCACTTTAGGGGAGTGATACACCCCACTGTGGGGCCAGCACGGGTATCTACGAGTAGGGAGCCGATCGAAAGTGGGTAGTGGGGTACACCTAGTGGAGATAGGGGCAGACGGCACCTATGTAGTCAGTTAGGGGTACGCAATGCTATTTATAAAGTTTCTGTGTGAAGCAAGTGGGATCAACCTTGAGGGTGACTGGTGCGGTGCAGTGTAGTAATGTGCGGTGCAGTGTAGTAATCATTCGTTAGTAATTAGGTGTGTCTTTAACGTTATTCTTCACGTTATCATTATCTGCTCATTCCATACCTAATAGTTCATAGACATTTACTTGTCTTCCAGCTTATGCCTTAGTCTAGTTATTTTGATAATAGTATTGTTAGAATTATCATACTCGCCAGACTTTATGTCTGACCCCCTCCATTTCTATCCTTTTTCCCCCCTCCAGGTCCTCAGGTTGGACCCAGCTCTAGTGGAGTTTGATTGGACTGTTTTATCTCTCTTGGAAAGCTTGGACCGCTGAAGTAAAGTCCAGCTTGTTATCTTCTTTAATGGCTATTTGTGTAATGAGATTATGTATTTTGTTTTATGAAGATGGATATTGTATTTGACTCTGATTTATGGTTTTATGATGTAACAAACATGTTTAATTTCCGCTGCAATAAAATGAAGTTTTAAATTTCCAAGTACTACTTATTATCTGTCTTGTTGTAATTTTTCTGTTCTATATTCACTTAAAACCTCCACGGAAGTTAATGCATTCCCTTTGTTAGTGACATTAATGGACATGGGGTGTTACATAAATCCCTTGGTTTACTAGTACTTATGTTGAGAACATGCATACATCCTTTAGGTTTATGAGTAAAACTCGATTCTCTAAGTCTTAAAAATAAATATATGGAAGTAAGATGCACTCAACCTGTTTCTCTTCCTTAGCCATGTGTTGGCTAAGTGAAATCTGAATGGCTCTACTGCAAGAAGCAAGCTCGCTTTTAATATTGTCATAATTTTCGCCAAAATTGAGCAACTCAAACAACTGACCAAAAAGAGTTCTTTCTTCTTGATGCTCTAGAGAATATGCACGTGCTACGTTCTTAACACGTATGTCAAGAGCTGGGAAGATTACCTGCCAAAAGAGAAAAAAAATCAATAAATAGGTGTTTTCTAAAAGCCGATTTTAAGTAGATACATGTTACAAATAGCTTATATTTTTATAAGTTATACAGTAATGTATATCAAACTAAATGACAATTCCATTGATGTGCTTTTTGGGCCACATGGACATGTACTGTAAGAATACACTAGATGACATGTTTATCAAATATATCAAATGATCATTGCTCTTCTGCAATAAGAAGTTTGTTATTAAGAGAGAAGCAACATGTATAGTTCACATGTAGTGTGGAGTACATGTGTAAGTTTCTCTTATATATAAAAGGTTACAGGCTTTTTTGGTAGAGAAGCATTTTTGTATGTGGATATGGCAATGATATGATCAAACAAGATGAATCCCCAAGTCTAGTGCTAGTACTACCATATCAATCAATTCAACACTAAAAAATGTAAAAGGAAATTGACAACTCAAATTTTAATTGATACTCTGTAGTCCAAAATTTAATTAATATTATAATGGATATCTTCATAATATGTACATCTTGACTAGTTAGCAACATGTTACACCTAGAATTTTTATTTGTAGACATTTCAAAGTAAGCATTTGAAACGTTTTAACATAAACAACATCACCAATAATGATCATGATCAGCAAATACTAAGAAATTATTCAATAGTCAGCCAGCCCTGAAGCTTTGAAAACTTGGGACAAATTTGTGTTTTGTGCACATAGTTAATGCCAGTTTTTTTTACTTGCATTCTTTCTACGGTTAACATGCAATGTGGCTATTCGTTTATCATTCATGGTCTATAAAAGGGACACTCAAATACTCTAAAAGGGGGCAGAAACATTGAAGTAGGAAAGTTATTTCCTTATCAATTCTCGGGTAGGGGGTTAAAGGGCTGTTTGTGAAAATACAAAGGAAAAAAGACTTTGATATTCCAAAGTTTTCGATTTGAAAACCTATCTTTTGTAAAATCTACGATAAGGTAGTAATATGAGAAAGAAAAGTACAACTATTCTGAAAGTACAGACAGTAGTTTTTCTAGGAATAAACATATCATTCAATTTCAAGTTTAAGATATAATATTGACTATTTTATATTTGATAAGACATTATATAAACAAACTATATACTTATAATGATCTTATTGAAAGGTGTTTATAAATAAATAAATACAGATATTTCATTTACGTCATTAAGTAAGATCAAATTTATTTTATTTATGTTAGGAGTTCGCTTACTTAATTTGATCTTATTTGTTTATACATAAATATATTTTATTTATGTCATTAAGTAAGATAAATTGATCTTACTTAATTTGACCTTGCTTAATGACATAGATAAAATTGATTTATTTTATTTATTTATGTCAATAAAATTGATCTTACTTAATGACAAAATTTTGATCTTATTTTATTTATGTCAATAAATATATTTTAAAATTGATCTTACTTAATGACATAAATTTGATCTTCCTTAATGACATAAGTAAAATTGAAAGGTGTTTATATTAGGAGTTCGCTTACTTAATTTGATCTTGTTTATAAATAAATATATACTTATAATGATCTTACATTTTATATACAGACCCAAAAAAAGGAAAAAGAAAAAACACTTACCATCGAAATTACAAAACACGTCAAAAATAAATTTTGATGACATAAATATAAATATAAAAACTTGACTGAGAAAAAAAAATCCATCATGATAACTTAAGCTTGTGATGCATCTGGATTATTACTTAATGCATTCAGCATTATTAATACATGCTTAACATGTGGAAAAAAGTTTTTATAAACATATCATGCAGTTCTATTCAGTTTTTCATAATTATTCTATATATTTGATTTTTAGAATGTATATTGCGGGTTTTGTTTTAGTTCACATTACGTTTGGTTTAATTTTGAATCTGAAACGTATCGTAAAAAATTATATTTAATTTATTTTTGTCCTTATTAATCCGTTTAAATATTATTCTACTTTAATCTCAAATTGTATTTGATCTTTATGGTAGACTACCATCGATTTTTTGTTTTTTCAACAACAACAACATATAAGCCATTAACCACAAACAAGTTAGGTTGGTTAGGGATGAAACCCAAAACCAAATGACGAAGTCAATTTAAAAATAAATAATAAGAGATTTAAAGGTGAAAACATAAATAAAAATAAAATAAAGTAAAAAAATTAACCAAATAATAACAGTAAAAATAACAAACAAATAAAAAAAACCAAGATGATGATGATAGTACCAGTAGTAATGTGTATCGCAGACCAACACTACTTATGTCCCTATTCACTAGTATTATTACCATAACACTCTCTCCAAACTAACCTAAACTCAAGGTTCTGGTACGTGAATCGTTAACTTTCATGCGCTCCTGTTCGACACCGGCTCTTCGAATGTATTCCAATTTCTCAAGTCTCTTTTTACTACTTCTTCTCATGTCATCCTTGGTCGGCCTCTACATTTCTTCGAGCTTTCGGTGTGGCTTATAATTTCAATGCGCACAAGTGTATTGTGGGGTCTTCGTTGGACATGTCCAAACCATCTTGAGCGGCGTTGAACTAGCTTCTCTTCACTTGGTGCAACTCCAAGTATGTCCCAAATATTATCATTCTAATTTAATCTCTTCAGATGTGCACATAGCTCCATCGTAGCATATGCATCTCTGCTACACTTATCTTCTATATGTGTTGTCGTTTAGTAGGTAAACATTATGACCATATAACATCACAGACCTGATTGTTGTTCTATATAACTTTCATTAAGCTTTTGAGGGATTTTCCTGTCATAGAGAATGTCAGATGTTACTCGTCATTTCACTCAACCTGCTCGAATCTTAAAACTAGCATCTTCATCAATCTCACCATCAAACCGCAATATAGATCCTAAATATCGTTAGGATTCCTTCTGAATCGCTACTTTTAAGTATATCCATTTTCAATGATTTGAATCTATAGCTTAAAATTAGAATCAAAAGAAAACGAAAATTGTCACCTCAATGTAGAAGGAGATAAGACGGAGAACAAAATTGATGTAATATTCAGACTTTTCTTGTTGTTTAATATAATTAAGTAAAACTTTACAGAATAATTAAATTAAGTTTGCATTATAAATGCGCCTGATTAGAAACTTAGAGTAATAAGGGATCAACTCTAACAATACACGCTAGAACTTTGCTTATTCATTTCACTAAATAAGAAAGCTTATGAGAGTAGTTATTTAAAAACAAACAACTTAACAACCTCTTATCACATATTTAATTAAGCATTTAAACTTTTTCTCTCAAAACAATTAAAGCCGGTTCCAGACTAATTAAAATTAGAAAAGAACAAGATTAGATTTGAAAGAAACAATTAATTAAAATTAACGACTAATTGACTTCCATTTATTTTAGGGTAGTAAAAATCACTAATTTGATTCTTCCATTAAAAAAAAAAAAAAAAAAACTGTTGGACATTTTTCATTCCTCGTAATTAAAATAACAGACCATTTAAACATCCCTTTTTATTTTATTTTTCTAAAACAAAACATTTAATGTATAACATGCGAGAGGGCCATGTAACAACAATAACCCACAAAATCAAGAGTGAGTGCTTAATGTACCCAGTTTAATTCGGCACTGTAGCAGTGAATGAAATTTGGATATTAACAAGGAAAAAATTCACTTCATTCGGTAGAATGAAGTCCAACTACTTGAAAAACAATTGGCGGTATCATGAAGTGTATTCAGCACCACTCAAAATCTAACTGCTAGCACACTTCAATTCCGGACCTGCTTCAGTCATTAACTAATAAAAAACTGAAAATTGAATATACGCAGAAAAGGCTAGCCAAAAAATAACCTCATCTTCAGCGTTACAGTGATGCTTATAGATAGTAAACAGAAACTTGAATCTTTTAGCAAGTGACTTAAAATCACAAGCGCTGCCATTTGCAAAATCAATTGCCTCGGAATTGAGTTTATCGAGTTCAGACCTAATAGCTTTCTGAAACAAGAGGAAGATGAGTATAGGACACTCTTCTATTGAATAATTGGTAGTTTCCATGAAAAAATGAGGAAGAACATGAATTTATGCATTGGATGTTTAGTAACTGCAGTTGGGAGCTCGGCGATATTGCTGCTGACGTTGATTAGGTGATACTGATTAAGATTTTTGCTTAAAAAACGAGGTGATTTTGATGTGGATGAGATGGGCATGTTTGGTTTTTTCAAGAATTCTGGGCGTTGATGCTATTTTCTATTTTTTGTCTCTAATCTTTTGGGAATTCTCCAAATAAGAAATTAGGTGACGCTGATGTGGATGATGTGTGGTGTATTTGTTTATACAAGTGATAGCCATGGTCCATGCTGGATTCCAACTTTTGTATTGCTGGTTGACTGTTTATGAAACTTTATCCAAATCCCTTTTCATAATTTAATTGTACACGGCACCTTTACAAGTTTACTTTTTCCAACTTTTAGTCCCCACACACAAATGCCCACATAGCATGTAAACTATACACCCATTTTGTTTGAATGAATTTAACATATTCAAAATAATATTCAATCAACTTAAACGTTTTAACGTTGACATTGATCTAAGAATTTGAAAGTGTAAAAAATTTCAAAATGACCACATGCAATTAGAGCACTTAGTGTATTCAATGTGGTGGAAATCTAAAAAATCATATCAGGATAAAACTGGAGAAAATCATGATATAACAGGTGACTCTAAAATAGCATATTTCTCATTTTTAATGTTTTTGCGGATGTATAGTCGATAAGTAAATGAAAATTTAGCACTCGGTTTAACTATAATTAGTACATTCTTAATTTTAAATAAAAACGTGTGTAAATATACATAAATAAACATAAACTACTGATTAACTAAATTAATTTTAGTAGAATAATAGAGTATTTTTGTTTCTAAATATATATATTTAAAATTTAATTAAAAAAATCTAGTATTATATTTTTATAATGAAATGTCATTTTACACTTCATTTCTTTCATCAAAGATATTGATAGAATATCGTTGTATAGCAGAAATAACGAGTTATATCAGGAATATCGGAATGTAGCGGGGTTTAAAGCGGAAGGACTATATTGAAGGCTATTTGGGAAAAGCGTAGATGTAGTAAATCGTTATGGGTTATAGCGAGATAATACCAGGGCATTAATTGCATAGAAATGACCATATTTTCTGTGTATGGTGTTCATAATGTAGTTTGCTCATTCCTAAAGTTCCATCTAATTCTTGCAGTTTGAAGCCATATGATTGGGTAAACTAAAAAAATAAAGGTTTATTCAATCAATGTGGTATATATTTATTTAGAACTTTTCTAAATTTTCCTTTTAATGAGATCTTCGTTTTATTACAATCGTCTAAAATTAGTTTAATATAAGTTAAATTATTTGTATATTTTGATGACTGCATCAAATGCACTAACATGTAAATGTGTAAGTGTAACATATGAAAAGTGTACATGGTTAATGTGAACATTGTTTAGATATTGAAATTTACATTGCAACAAATATATTTCCCCTTTACATATGTCTTTCTCTTCCAAAACAAGAAAGCTTATTTTTATTAAATGTGTATATGTTTGTGTGTGTATGTGTGTTGCCAAAAAAATAACACCAAAGGTCAATAAAAAGATAAAGAAGAATGAAGAGTGAAGAAAAACAAATCAGAATAAGAAAAAAAACAAACACACAAAGTTTTATAGTAATTCGGTGTATTGTAACCTGTGTCCAATGCAAAGATTTTTTTTATTTATACTGTAGATTACAAGTACAGTTTCCTTGAATCGATATAAATTTATGGAATTATGCAAAAAAAAAAAAGACATATTGCAGATGAGGGAAGAAGAAGATCCTCCTTAAATGGTCCCATGCTCTTGTATTTATAGTTATTCAAGGGTAGGGGTGGCAATTAGACCCGACCCGTCGGGTCTTGGTTCTAGGCGGGTCGGGTTTTGTCGGGTCTAAACTATACCTTTTGAAAATCTAGACCCGACCCAACCCGAGCTTCGGTTCGGGTTGGGTCGGGTCGAAGCTCGGGTCGGTTTGGGTCCAGTTGAATAATAACACTAAAAATACATATATTTCAATACTTTTTGGTCGGGTCTTTCGGGTCGGGTCTGTGCGGGTCGGGTCTGATCGGGTCTTGTTGGTATTTTTCATCACCTAGATCCGACCCGAGACCCATCGGGTTCGGTTCAGGTCTTTTCGGGTCGGTTTGGTTCGGGTTTCCGGTTCTCGGTTCTAATTGTCAGCCCTATTCAAGGGAAAACATTCCACTATAATATCTCCACCCAAATCTCCTTACCTAGACAAGTCCTCCAAAAAAGATGAGATCCATGGCATTAGGCACTGGAATCGATATTGATCCATCAAAGGGGATCGATACTGATCCCTAATTATAAATGATGAAATCCTCTCGTCTGCATATTATGGTTCATCTTGTGGTTAGCTTCATGATTCTGAGTTTGTTTGTACCGTTCTTAACTCGTTTCTAAGTCCAATCGATGGATCTTTAGAGCATGGAGTTACTGTTTCGAGTGATAGTGGATATTGATTGAGGATTGCAGTAGAGCAATGAATAAACACTTTAAATAGGGTTTTGGTATCATCAGTAATGACAGAAGGAGTGGGGATCATTTTAGATGAAAAATTATGGGATCAGTAGTGATCCCATAAGGAAAGGGTTGGTATATCTCACACTTCGTAGGATTTAGCATGTGAGATCGGTGTCGATCCATAGGTAGCGATTGGTGCATATCTCACACTCGATGATTTTTTTATTTCAAAACTTTTTGGGATGGTTTGCCATCAGTCTAAGATCTTGTTCATCTGGATGTTACATGGCCAAAATGCGGTTTAATACTTATGCCCCCAAACGATGCCTTGCGGATGGAATCCATGTTTTGTTCAAGAGCAAACATCGGATCCTATGGTTCATCGATAGTTGAATTTTTCCATCATTGGCTGATTGGGTCATTCTAAATCATCCTTTGTTCGCCCAGAAGTTGGTAATTACATGGCAAAGTCTTGACCTCTCGATTGTCAATGGAAAACTCAGTTTGTCCAAACTGATGGTACAATACGTGACTATATCAAGCCGTTAATAAAGTCCATAATTTTTCTAGATTGTTAATTAAATCCATAACTGCTAGAAGCCGATAACTAAATCTGCGATCTCACCGGATTGTCGATCAAATCTGCAATTGTTTGAGGTAGATAAGTAGATTTGCAACCTCTCCAAATCGGTTATGTCCATGGGCTCTCTATATCAATAATCAAGTTCATGGTCTCTTTGAATCGATTTATGGTCTCTTCAGACCTTTATTGAGCCTAATTAGCTCGCTCTTTGACAAGAGGGCTTCAATAGGAGTAAGTTCATTCAGTCGTTGTTCGGCAAAGTGACCTACCCCCTATCTTTGGTTCCGACTCTTTGAAAAAACATATAGCGATCAAAATCCATGATCTATTTAAACTCTTATTGAACCCTGTCTACTCACTCTCTGGTAAGGGGATATAAGTAAGTCCATCTAATCATACTCCAGCAAGATGGCTTACTCATTGCACTTCATTTCCATCTCTTATGGCTGAACATAATGCGATCAATATCACATGAGTTCATCCACTTACTCTCTGATAAGGGAACTCGCATTTTTTCTCTAGTTTCGACTCGTTGATCGGGAATTGAAGAGATCAATTTTGCATAACTACGTCCGCCCTCTCTCCAGTGAGAGGACTTACATTCTTTTCTTTGGCTCCAACTTTCTGATTGGGGGCTTAATCTAGCCACACAAATCTGTCCACTCTCTCTTGTGTTTGTTCTGCCCTAAATTTATGGTTGTAGGCTTAGACCAAATCATGTAATTCTTTAGCTTGCTCTTCGGTAATGTGACTTGTACTATAAGAATTTCAATGTTATAGTATTTATGTGGTTGTTAATAGTACAAAATTTATTCATTGGATTTGAATTCGAACATATATATGCATTGAGTTAAATGTTATGATGGTTGCCACTTTGAGGATTACAACCTAGCTTCTAACTTAGAATGTTCCTAGAGACATATCTAGATCTCATACACGAGTAAGTTGCTTGGTAACATTATTACGATTGTTTGTTATAAGTGAAGATAAAGTGCAAACCTGATTACATGCCATCCTTGTCAAGAGATGATGAGCCTAGATCTCAAGCTCTACTTCCATTTGCATTGGATGATGGCTACTCCCATTCCATCATCACAGTTTGATTCCTTACATATTGCTGCAGTATTTTATCTTTAACATGTTCCTTTATCAGATTTTGCATGCTTTTGCGATCATTTGTGTTATCCCTATCGACATCTGGAATATGAAGTACTTTCTAGATGTTCTTTCACGTTATGTGGGTTTTTTTTGCTATCTTTTTATAGGAGACTTTCCTCTTGGTATCCAAGCAAATAACTTTTGAGGCTTCATTCAAATATGTGCAAGAAGATAATTTCAGTTCTCTGCTTCACTGCTTTAAACATTTATAGGCATCACATATCCTTTGCTTTCCTTTGTTTTTGCTAAATCCTGCTCTGAGCAGTCCTTTGCCATCCATAGCATTAACCCCTTCCTTGTCAGTTTCAGCATCCTCCTACCTTAGAAACTGTTTGGCCTCACGATAAAACTTCATGGAACCTATTGACGAATTCCATTCTAAAGAGATCTTAAAATTTGACGTAGCGGCCACTTCGGAATTTATTACTATCAAAACCATTAATGGATCAGGCCTACCTACCATGGAGACTACAACATTGAATCATGTTAGAAAACTCCTTAGGGACTATTCGACCCTCTGCTTCACTATCGATAATGTCATCACATGGGTCATGAGACATGGACTTGAAATTGTCGCGTAAGCCTGTCCAATAACCCGTTCTATGTGCTTATGGAGCCACTCTCCAAAATTTCTAAACCACGAAGCAGCTAAATCCATCAGATGTAGTGGGAGACACCATCCTATTACCTATTCTGATGCCCTTAATGCCTTTATGTCAGATATACTTCATTAAGTGAACTGTAGGGTATGAATTTCCATCATATGTCTTCAACATTGGTGGTTTGAATTTAGGCGGACTCTATGCATAGCGAATGTTGAGAGTAAAGACTCTCGTTTACATCTTTCAAGCTTCGATTAGGCAATCCACCCTTCACAGCTCGTCTAATCAACTTGGAAAATCTATTATTGTCATCCAAAGGTAGTATATGATCTACATTCTCGGCTTTTACCCCAACTTCACAAAGAAATTCAAACATGTACTCCTTCAGTCGTGTTTCCATGTTCCAGTCTACACCTTTGTGCTAAGAGTTGTTCTCTGTATGTGCAACATCCCTTTTAAGATTGACCACTTCCATCTACCCATGGCCTTGAGGATCAGCATTTGTCAATTAGGGAAAGGTATCATCTGTGATGCTAGATCTAGGTTTGCCTTCAATCACTTCATTCAATCTCCTGGCCTGCTTACTTTTGCTTCAAGTCGTTGATCCTGATTTCCAATGGTTCTGATTGTTCTTGTTCTTCCCATCTTTCTAAAGAAGATCTCCATCATTCCTCCTATTGTATAATAATCTTTGCTTGCATCTGGTTCACTGTTGCCTCTATTTCACCTATAATTATATAGATATGTGGGTGATTATCTTCAAAGTATGCCTCCTTGTTGTCTCCTTCTAGCGGTTGATTTTCTAGCCATCTTCAATCTCCAAGCTTCTTTAATTGACCTATGTAATTAATTCTTAGCGAAAGCACTAAAATGTTGCCGATAAAAATAGTTCCAACACCCAGCAGAATGACAAAGAAAAATATAAAAAGTAAAGAAAAATATATTAAAATGAGAAAAAAAGAAGCAGAGAAAATTCTATAGTTGTTTGACATACTCTGGCTTACGTTCACTCCAAAAAAATTGTTAATTCACAATGCTAAATACAACTTGCTTAGATTGGTATAAATCCATATAATTGTGGAAAAATGGCAAAGTGTAGGATAAGAAGGAGGTCCTCCTCAAATTAGCTCATGTCCTTGTATTTATAAATACAAGAGGGAAAATATCTCACTGTAATATCTCCATTCAAATCTCCTTGTCTAACCAAGTTCTCCATAAAAGGTGGGATATATATCATGAAGCATTGGGGATCAATATTGATCAATTAAAGGGATTTGAATAGTTAATATGTCTTTTTACAAGGCAGTTACACACCAAATTTGGATACATGGGTTTCTTGATCATTATTGGTTGATAGCCTCGATAAATGATTAGATAGTTTAAGACTTTAGTACATATGATAATCTGGAGCTGCATATGAGTGGATCTGCTCAAATGGGACTTGGTGTCGGAAAAGTGCAAATTTGGACAACATCAGAATCGGGATCAACGAAGATCTGAGGCATAGTGACCTAAAGTCAAAAGTTTAATATTCATTGCAAACAACTCGAAGATAGTGAGACAAATGAAGAAGCAACCACTAGCGACCCGTCTTAGAGTCCAAAGGGGAATCCCGCATCTGGGTATGCTACGTGGCGAGATCATAATCCAAATCGATGTTGATCCAAAATCTGGATCGGTACCAATCCAAACCCATATTTGGGTAACCCGGCCTATACTTCATGGGCTCCGTCGTCCTCCTCTTTTGGGGTACCTTATGAGTTTTCAGCTCGATCTAACTACAAATGCAACTATAAATAAACCACCTGACACTTGGAAAAGGGATCTTCTTCTTTGGAAAGCACGCGGGAACTCTGCCATTTTTTCGAATTAACATTATCTTATACTTATCTACATTCTTGTTCAAACAATCAACTATATTTGTTATCTTACAATATAGATAAAAGATTATTAAAGTGGATGTAGGCTAGAGTTTGTCAAACCACTATAAACTTTGGTGCCTTCTTTACATTTTCTACGTTATGTGATTTGATATGTATCATGGTACTACTATCATTATCAGTTTGGGTTGTGTGTCTCAACTTTGATGTTAATTTTCTTTGCATGCCAAGTAGGGGGGATTTTAATTTGAAAAATCTTGAAGGAAAATTCAATGTCTTGGAACAAGAAGATTGTTACTTAAGGAGAAGCAACTGAGCATGGAAAGAATCAACAAACTTCCTTCGGAGAAAACCTACCGTCCATCTACACTGTTAGAGAGTAAATGGTTAATGTGATGAATCAACTGCAAACAAGGTTGGAAATGCTTGAAGACATGTTATAGAGGAAGGATGAGATGATGGAAAATTTCCTCTACTAGATCAGACAAGCTAGAAGTCAGAATCAAGGCGTTGGAGTCAGACCTAGCGGTAGGAGGCGATAGCACATGGCACAAAGGCAACTTCTGATCAATAGCCTAAGATTGGTAATGAAATAAATTCTTGGATTGGTTCCAAACTGATTCGAACATGTTTAAACAAGAGGTACACCTTCGAGACCTCTAGATGCAGATGATGGATTAGCAAGGGTTCGAGACTTAGGAACGTAGGACCTAACAGAGTTCTTAATCATAGGAATGATGTTCCCTCTCCCTTAGGATCACGGCTATCACGATGGCCACACTACACCATAACAGCCAATTTGGCACATAACGCTGCAGAGATAAAATATGGATTATAGCCATATCATATTTGATAGTGCTTAGATCCGCATCAAACTACATTTTGCGATCTGCACCACCCTAAACACCCTAAATTTGACTTTCCATCAAGAAAGCTCCGGATCAGTTAATTTGACATGGCCTTTGTCCAAATCTAATGCGTCTCATATTGTGCATCCCATTAAGCACTTGGAACACAAATTTTGGCCGCTCCCTTTTCCTTTGTTTTACTTTAATGGTGACCGAAAACCCAAATTAGGGTTTTCGGTCACCAAATCGTGCCTCCACCTTTCTCTGGAATCACCTCCTCCGGCAGAGATGAACAACCCTCTCCTTCGACGGAAACGCGACAACCCTTGGTCCCTAGCCCTCTCCTTCGACAACAGGTATGTATTTCAATTGAATTGTGGCATGCATGCCTGATAGTAGGGAACAAGTTGAAATCTTTGTGTTAGATGATTGCTACTTTATGTTAGTGTGTTAGCTATTTCAATTGAATTGGTATGTACATGTGTTAGCTGATTGCTACTTTGTGTAAGGGACAGATCTGTGGTTATACTCCGGAATCAGAGAAATCAATTTTGAATCATGTTTTATGATAATGTTAAACACATCTGAATTGCTATTGGAAACATGTATGGTACAATTTTAGATTGTGGTATATCCATGAAACGAAGAAATAACAATGAGTTAGTCATAAGGATGCAGTAACCTTTACTAATGTTAAGATGTTTAATGGCAATTGTCCATAACCTGATCCTATTTGCAATAGCCATTTGACTGTTTGTTGTCCATTTCTTAAACTAAATGACAAGCCAAGAATATAGTCGTATAATTATAGATTTTGACGTCAAAAATGGCAAACAGACATAATATATTACACGATGTGGCGAAAACCGAGCAAATGGATAATTATAATTCAATATTTAACTATGATTTCATCGTCATCTGACTGTTTGTTTGCCTTATGCTTGAAATTTAAATTGGGTTGTCTTATAACAAGTTTACTATGTTTTGAGAGATAACAAGTTTACTAAAAATATATTAATAGATTTGCTGAAAATTTTGGTAGATGGATGATTACTCAAATTTCTGATTAATATTTTAATGGGCGATCCACTAGGTGGATGCATTTTAGCTCATGCGTAGGGTCGGGTATCCATGCTTATTAGCTTCATCCAAATGACGGATGTTGTTGCACTTAACCTTAGTAAAAAGTTGCTTTCACTAGCAACTTTCCCCTACTTTGTAGCAAAGACTGTAGTGTAAGTTACCTTGCACTACACAGTCTGCTTCAAATAAACTGAAAGTTGCAAGTGAAAGTAGCTTTTTTTCCAAAGGTTTAGTGAAGTGGCATTTGACATTTGAATGAAGCTAATTAGCATGGATTACTGACCCTGCACGTGAGCTAAAATGCAGCCACCTGGTGGATCGCCCAGTAAATTCTTAATCAGAAAGTCGAGTATGTGTGTCATCCGAAGATGATGATTCGATATCTTTAGACGTTGGAGCATGTATATATTATTTTACACTTATCTCTACGTAGTATCTTACATAGACGATGCTTTTCATTTTCAACGACTGGCATTTCATTCACCATTGAGACATATACTTACTGACTACAAAAACACATGGATATTGGGCTTTAAAGTGCTATTTTTGACTTGTTATAATGTACTGACTGAGTTAAACATAGAAGACATAATCAGTTAGTAATTAAAGTGCTATTTTTGACTTGTTTCAGTGTAATTTGAGTTAAACTCAGTCAGTACATAAAAGCAGAAGACATTTCAGTCCACATGAAACACCCCACCTCCGTTAAGGTCACTCACAAAGGGAATGCCTTAACTTTGGTGGAGCATTTTAGGTAAAATATGCAGATAAATTACAAGACAGACAAATAAAGTAGCGGAAAATATAGTCATTTTATAAAACAATATGTTTCAGTCAAGCTTTTACAACAGTTGTCTCAATCATACTTAAAAGTAATACATAGAACTTCTGTCTTGATTTAAAAACTTCCAAATATAAAGAAGCATAAAAACAACAATGATATTCCCCAATAAAGCATGAACCAGCCATAGCAGTGGAAGAGAGAGTCCAAAGCAATACATCGACTATCTTCGAGCTTGGAAAGAAAACAAAGCTAAGTGGTAATATTTCCTCCCTGTGAACCGGGGGGGAACGGAAGAAAAGAGGCGAAACAACTAGGTCAGACATAAGTCTGGTAAGTCCAGTGACTTTCAACATATAAACAGGCAAAAGCATCATGACATGAATAAACTGAATATAAGACAATACCGTGAGAACAAGGATAACAAGATAACATACGATTAGTACAGATATGATAAGGCAAGATAAACTGAATGTGCTTCTACTCTTTCTCTGCTTCGCTACTACCTTGTTATTCTGATTTCTATATCTCTGCACCACGTAGTGTCCCAACTAGTAATCTGTATAAAATGATAATATGATAACGTGATCCCAATCCCCGCAATTGTGGTGCCTTCAGGTGTACATCTATCGTGAGGATTCCACCTCAATCTGCCTAATTGCTATGAACATGTTAGATGTACCCTTACTACCCTATCAATCGGTTCCTTACTTGCATTAATGTTCCATGTGTCTATGTCAATCGGTCCTCTCTTGTGTGTAGATACTCTGTGTTGGTTCCACCATAAGGTGTATCAATCCCTATGATAGCGACCCGACACGATTCAAGATGCACAGTGTATAATTACTGGTACCCAGTGCCTGCTTTTTCCCACTCTGGAGTACGTACATGACCGTAAACTGTTGGAACCTACACTGACGTACCCCCTGCCGCTGTTTTGACCGCTTACAATCAGCCCAGTAATCGTGCCCCACCCTGCATAGTTCAGGGTACCGTGATACATCTATGTGGGTTACTGCTGAAATGGGTCCCCGTTACTAGGGTTTCCCACTGGTTAAGTTTGTGGGCCTATATTTACAAATATTACCCACCAACCCGATATGTACTTAACCTCCAACTGATTCAAGCATGTTTATTTAACGGTTAAGTTTGTGGGCCTATATGTACTAATATTACCCACCTACACGAGATGTACTTAACCCTCCCAGCGATTCAAGCATGTTTATTTAACGGTTAAGTTTTGTGGGCCTATATTTACTAATATTACCCACCTACACGAGATGTACTTAACCCTCCATCGATTCAAGCATGTTTATTTAACGGTTAAGTTTTGTGGGCCTATATTTACTAATATTACCCACCTACACGAGATGTACTTAACCCTCCCATCGATGCAAGCATGTTTATTTAACGGTTAAGTTTTGTGGGCCTATATTTACTAATATTACCCACCAACCCGATATGTACTTAACCCTCCCACACATTATGCCATATTGGTTAAGTGTTGTCCATTTATGTTAACTAAACCCACTCATTCATCATGTCATGTTGGTTAAGTGTTTCTTATTAATTTAACCCTCCTCACATATCATGTTCGATTGGTTAAGTGTCATTAATCAATTCAAGTTAACTTAACCCATCTATTCATCACATTGCATTGGTTAAGTGTCATTAATAAGTTCAAGTTAACTTAACCCATCCATTCATCACGTTGTGTTGGTTAAGTGTCATTAATCAATTCAAGTTAACTTAACCCACCCGCTTGTCATGTTACTATGGTTAAGTGTTGCCTTCTTGTGTTAACTTAACCCTACCACAAATCAAGTTATATTGGTTAAGTATTCTTACTACTTAACCCTAGTCATTCATGTTATATTGGTTAAATGTTCCTATTACTTAACCCTAATCATTCATCTTGGCATGTCTTGTTCATTAGCATTGATTGATTTATTAATGCGCCAACCTCTCACATTAGATATGTGTTGTTGCAGTTACTGGATGTGTCGGGCGGTTTCGGGCAGTTTTACACCACAACTCAATCTAACCTCGGGTTTTTCTTGGGCATGATGCACTAACCTCTCACATTAGATAGGTGTTGTTGTGGTTACTGGATGTGCCGGGCGGTTCCGGGCAGTTTTACACCACAACTCAATCTAACCTCGGGTTAGGCACATTCGTCTTTTCACTAATTTACATATTTGTTGTTTATATGTAAATTATTCACAATTGTTGTCAATTTCAGATTATGCCACATTTTCCATAAATGTCCAAGTCTAGATTTATATGCTAATTATCCCAACCAATCATATTCTAATTCTCAAGTTATGCCCAACAAAGCTCATTGCAAGTTATGGCCCCCAAATTTAATTTCGAGTTATTACTCAAAATAGGCTACACATAATCTTCCCAAGTTTGTAATAATAGTCATGCCCCAAAATTACAATATTCATTATACTTGGTGTCCCAAATCAATAGTTAGGCCAAATCTAGATTTAATGTTTCAAATTTACATTTTACGCCCAATTTAGTTTTAATGCTCAGGTTACCCCAAATTCGCAACAATAACAATTATGCCCAAAACTTGATTTATATGACAATTTCATACTTTGTCGTTCATGCCAATTCTAGGTTCAATATGTCAAATTTACATATTCCATAATTCATGTCGAATTACCCCAATCATGATTTCATAGTATAAACTACACCAAATTATAGCCTTTAATTACAGTGCATGCCAATTACCTAAAATCTCAATTTAGGCGTGTTCACATTTAACAGTTATCCCTATCTTACTATAGGGTTTCATGCCTAAGCCGTACATCACTATACACACTAATCTTCTTTCAAATCATAAACTATCATATATATATATATGCCTCAATTTTAGATCTTAAACCACAACATGTACTATGCCTTACATATTTATAGTTCAATTTACGCCCCAAATCCCAAGTCATATGTCCAATATACTTTATGCCTCAAATCTCAAGTCATATGTTCGATACACTTTATGTTTTAAATACAACATGTGATATGTCCTCAAATCCGTTACAAATCAGTTATGCCCAATTATACATAATTTAATACTTTTCCCAATTTTTGGCGCTAGTCATGTCCAAATCATATATTATGCCCAATTTTAGCGCTGGCCATATTCAAATCATATATTATGCCCAATTTTATTTCCAACGTACGTTCATCTCTTATGAGATTTGGCTCAGGCTCGTAGTAGCCTGGCTATAAAACAAAAAGGGAAGAAGGAAAGAAGAGACAAAGAATGGACATAATATTATCAATGAGATATATCCAAAGGATATAGTAAGACAGATAGAAATAGGCATAATCTCAGATCCAGATTTATTACAATGTCAGAATCACAATTAACTTTTATTTCTGAAAGTAACATGAACTTACAAATTACAGAACGGTCTTGAATTCTGGGATCTGTATTCTGAAACTGAATAGCTCTCCCTTGAAGTAGACTATTTGTTCTTCTAATTTAGATTTGATTTGATTTGATTCTTAGAAATAGTTGTTGAAGTCGTTGGATTAGCCTTTTGATCTTTACTTGAATTCTAACTTGATTCTACTTAGGCAGCATAACCCTGTCTTTGATTTATTTTGATATGAATTAGGGTAGAGTATAGGCTTAATGAAGTTGTGTAGAGAAAACTGTAGCCATAGGGGTATTTATATAGCATAGGGATCAACGAATCTGGTCAGAACGGGCGTCCAAATGTAGAAAAATGAATCTGTCCTCGGATCTGGAATTAGGGGGAGGTCGACCCCCAGGTCGACCTGTGTGACCTAGATCGACCCCCAGGTCGACCCCTTGGTCGACCTGGGTCCTAGGCGGGAAATTTCTCGCCCAGCCCGGGTGCGTGATTTGAATTTCTAATTTGAACCTGAGCTGTTTTATTTAAACCCCTGAAACTTCTGAAGGTCGTAACTTCTTCATACGGAGTCCGATTTACGCAAACTCGGACTCTATCTCAAGTAGAATTTCGAGACGAACGCAATGGCATAACCCGTTTCCCTTAATTCTTCTCTTAAAAATTAAGTATACTTTAATTTGTTACTTTGACGTTCACATAAAATACGGGGTGTTACATTCTCCCCTCCTTAAAGGATTTCGTCCCCGAAATCTTCAAGTTAAGAAGAATGCATATCCTAACATACAACATCCATCTACCCAACCATTCAATCACAGGCATCCATTGTCCTTAAAAAGATTTCTAATGCTTTCATGATCATATGCATAGTGTGTGTACATGTCCTTATCTAATGCAAAATCAGGCGGTCTACTGATTCAGTTGGCCTCCTTAATGCAGATTATGTTGGTGTCATCAGTCCATTATGTATGCAATTATTCCTAATCGTACTTTATAACTTCTACATGAGTGCACGGTCATTCATACAAATGCAACATCCATATGATAACACATCAAGTTTCAATCCATATATATAAAAGTTCACTCATGCATATGCAATATGAAAGTGACTGAGCCGATCTAGTGCCTAATGTTTATATATGCATCCACGAGCAACCACCAGCAAACACTTGCAACCACTTGCATCCACCAAACATAACATGTCCCAAACACATGTTTACATCCATTGGCTTCTACCTAAGGATCGGGTATAGGACCGAGAGGATATACTTAAAAGATAAAGACTAGCATGAAAATAAACTTTACAGAAAAAGAGGAATCAAAGGTATACCCTCAAATAGGGTATGATGCGCGTATCTAGCCTTCAGTCTTCTAAGTCGCATCTTCTTGAGCTTCACTCCACTGTACCTTATCTAATTTAATTTCACGATTGCGAAGCTTCTTGACCTTCATTTCCAAAACCCACTAGTAAAGATAGGACCTCGATCACTTACTATGCTAGAGGGTATCCAATGTAGTCGAACTATCTTTCCAAGATAAACAGATGTTAACCATGATACCAAGTGTATATACTAAGATGATTAGAGGTCTCTCCTCTACTTAGCTTATCCATTATGTCACAAATCTGAGGGTCGAAAGCTAAAGGTTGCTATGTACTCCTAATGTCAGTCTTACTTAGGGCGCCTGCCACAACCATTTATTTCTCACACAAACCATCCTAGTCGAACTCGACATCCCTCAAGTACAAGCCCCAAAGGCCTAAACCATTATCAGACAAGCACCCAAGGAATACCTCCTCCGAATTTGGACGACTTATGTGAGATGATACTAGCAAAACAACCAAACAATTGAGCACTTAACCGACTCTGGCTATCCTCGCCAATCTTGTTCCAAAACTATCGTTGATCGCATAACTGGCTTTGCATTGTCAACTAAATATATGTGGAAGTCTATCTCGCGTTTTAGGGGAAAACCCCTAACCTAATCAAACCATCCTCATACTCATGGACTATTTTAACGGATCACAAATCGTCGATGGATGCATCAAGTGATTCTAGGTGGCTAAGACAAACTGATCTCTTAGGATCGTACGAAATCTCGAGGGTATTCCCAAGGCAAGTAAAAAGTCTAACTACCCTCCTTTCGCAATTACTAGCTAACCAACCCATGCCTAGAATCAACCCATAGCCCATGGATCCAAAAACATAAGCATTATAATTAAACTCAATCCTTAATATAGCTATTCTCAAATCCTTACAAACCAAAGATAAATGAGCCGAACCACAAATTGGATTTGAGACAATAATGGGATCTTCTACTATACAAGTACTAAGGTGCAGAGACTCAACTATGGAAGCAGATATAAACGAATGTAAAGCGCTAAAATCAAAAAGAGTACTAACAGGATGATCAAAAAGAAAAACTAAACTATTTCAACAGAAACCTTACTACCTCTCTCTCAGGTACGCTGGCGGTGAGAGCATGCATTTGCCCTCCTGAAAATCCTGTCATTTATTCTTGGCCTTGTCCTTAATTATACGACCATAATAAAGATACTTCCTTTTGTCTTAGGTTTTACTATTCTTTCCTCCCCTCTTGTCCTGTGATTCTTCCACTTACACCTCTTTCTTTTTACCTCCTCTGTGAACCAAGTCCATATCCATGAGTTCCTCATCCTTGGGTTGTGCTCCTTAGCCAAACTCCCTCAGTCTCATCTTTACTATCCTTGTGTAACACATTGACAAGTCTCTTGAAAGTTTCCTCCATCGCATGGAAAACTCTACAAAGCTAGAAGAAAATTAGCCGCAGGTGAAACTACAACGGCTATGATGGAAGTTGGGCACTCTTCGCCCTTAGACAGGTGTCGTAGTCTCACCAAGCCCGCGGAATCATGCCGCAATGAGGTTACCTCCCAGAAAGCCAAGAGCCCTGGAGACTCGGTAAAGAAAGAAAACAAGGATTCAAATAAAGGATCAAAAAATAATGCATATGGCTTTGGGGAATATGCCTTTAAAACAAAACTTTTCTTTTGAAAATGCTTCTTTTAAAACCGTTTTGAAAATAATTTTTCAAATCTTTTATCTGATCCGGTAACCTTCAGCTCTGATACCAAGTGAAACACCCCACCTCTGTGAAGGTCACTCACAACGGGAATGCCTTAACTTTGGTGGAGCATTTTAGGTAAAAGATGCAGATAAATTTCAAGACAGACAAATAAAGCAGTGGAAAATATAGTCATTTTATAAAACAATATGTTTTAGTCAAGGTTTTACAACAGTTGTCTCAATCATACTTAAAAGTAATACATAGAACTTCTGTCTTGATTTAAAAACTTCCAAATATAAAAGAAGCATAAAAACAACAATGATATTCCCCAATAAAGCATGAACCAGCCATAACAGTGGAAGAGAGAGTCCAAAGCAATACATTGACTATCTTCGAGCTTGGAAAGCAAACTGAGCTAAGTGGTAACATTTCCTCCCTGTGAACCTGGGAGGGCGGGACGGAAGAAAAGAGGCGAAACAAAAATAGGTCAGACATAAGTCTGGTAAGTCCAATGACTTTCAGCATATAAACAGGCAAAAGCATCATGACATGAATAAACTGAATATAAGACAATACCGTGAGAACAAGGATAACAAGATAACATACGATTAGTATAGATATGACAAGGCAAGATAAATTGAATGCGCTTCTACTCTTTCTCTGCTTCACTACTACCTTGTTATTCTGATTTCTATATCTTTGCACCACCTAACTAGTGTCCCAACTAGTAATCTGTATAAAATGATAATATGATAACGTGATCCCAATCCCCGCAATTGTGGTAGCCTTCAGGTGTACATCTATCAGGAGGATTCCACCTCAATCTGCCTAATTGCCATGAATATGTTAGATGTACCCTTACTACCCTATCGATCGGCTCCTTACTTGCATTAATGTTCCATGTGTCTGTGTCAATCGGCCCTCTCTTGCGTGTAGATAACCTGTGCTGGTCCCACCATAAGGTGTATCAATCCCTATGATAGCGACCCGACACGATTCAAGATGCACAGTGTATAACTACTGGTACCCAGTGCTTGCTTTTTCCCACTCCAGAGTACATGCACGACCATAAACCGTCGGAACCTACACTGACGTACCCCCTGCCGTTGTTTTGACCGCTTACAATCAGTCCAGTAATCGTGCCCCACCCTGCCTAGTTCAGGGTACCGTGATACATCTATGTGGGTTACTGCTGAAATGGGTCCCCGTTACTAGGGTTTCCTACTGGTTAAGTTTGTTGGCCTATATTTACTAATATTACCCACCAACCCGATATGTACTTAACCCTCCCACTAATTCAAGCATGTTTACTTAACGGTTAAGTTTGTGGGCCTATATGTACTGATATTACCCACCTACACGAGATGTACTTAACCCTCCCATCGATTCAAGCATGTTCATTTAACGGTTAAGTTTGTGGGACAATATGTACTGATATTACCCACCTACACAAGATGTACTTAACCCTACCATCGATTCAAGCATGTTTATATAACGGTTAAATTTTGTGGGCCTATATTTACTAATATTACCCACCTACACGAGATGTACTTAACCCTCCCATCGATTCAAGCATGTTTATTTAACGGTTAAATTTTGTGGGCCTATATTTACTAATATTACCCACCTACACGAGATGTGCTTAACCCTCCCATCGATTCAAGTATGTTTATTTAACGGTTAAGTTTTGTGGGCCTATATTTACTAATATTACCCACCAACCCGATATGTACTTAACCCTCCCGCACATTATGCCATATTGGTTAAGTGTTGTCCATTTATGTTAACTTAACTCACTCATTCACCATGTCATGTTGGTTAAGTGTTTCTTATTAACTTAACCCTCCTCACTTATCATGTTCGATTGGTTAAGTCTCATTAATCAATTCAAGTTAACTTAACCCATCTATTCATCACATTGCATTGGTTAAGTGTCATTAATAAATTCAAGTTAACTTAACCCATCCATTCATCACGTTTTGTTGGTTAAGTGTCATTAATCAATTCAAGTTAACTTAACCCACCCGTTTGTCATGTTACTATGGTTAAGTGTTGCCTTCTTGTGTTAACTTAACCCTACCACAAATCAAGTTATATTAGTTAAGTGTTCTTACTACTAAACCCTAGTCATTCATGTTATATTGGTTAAGTGTTCCTATTACTTAACCCTAGTCATTCATCTTGGCATGTCTTGTTCATTAGCATTAATTGATTTATTAATGCGCCAACCTCTCACATTAGATATGTGTTGTTGCGGTTACTGGATGTGCCGGGCGGTTCCGGGTAGTTTTACACCACAACTCAATCTAACCTTGGGTCGTCTTGGGCATGATGCACTAACCTCTCACATTAGATATGTGTTGTTGTGGTTACTGGATGTGCCGGGCGGTTCCGGGCAGTTTTACACCACAACTCAATCAAACCTCGGGTTAGGCACATTTGTCTTTTCATTAATTTACATATTTATAGTTTATATGTAATTATTCACAATTGTTGTCAATTTCATATTATGCCACATTTTCCATAAATGTCCAAGTCTAGATTTATATGCTAATTATCCCAGCTAGTCATATTCTAATTCTCAAGTTATGCCCAACATAGCTCATTGCAAGTTATGGCTCCCAAATTGAATTTCGAGTTATTACTCAAAATAGGCTACACCTAATCTTCCCAAGTTTGTAATAATAGTCATGCCCCAAAATTACAATATTCATTATACTTGGCGTCCCAAATCAGTAATTAGGCCAAATCTAGATTTAATGTTTCAAATTTACATTTTTGCCCAATCTAGTTTTAATGCTCAGGTTACCCCAAATTCGCAACAATAACAATTATGCCCAAAACTTGATTTATATGACAATTTCATACTTTGTCGTTCATGCCAATTCTAGGTTCAATATGTCAAATTTACATATTCCATAATTCATGTCAAATTACCCCCAATCATGATTTCACAATATAAACTACGCCAAATTATAGCCTTTAATTACAGTGCATGCCAATTACCTAAAATCTCAATTTAGGCGTGTTCACATTTAACAGTTATCCCTATCTCACTATAGGGTTTCATGCCTATGCCATACATCACTATACACACTAATCTTCTTCTTTCAAATCATAAACTATCATATATATATATATATATATGCCTCAATTTTAGATCTTAAACCACAACATGTATTATGCCTTGCATATTTATAGTTCAATTAACGCCCCAAATCCCAAGTCATATGTCCAATATACTTTATGCCTCAAATCTCAAGTCATATGTTCGATACACTTTATGTTTTAAATACAACGTGTGATATGTCCTCAAATCCGTTACAAATCAGTTATGCCCAATTATACATAATTTAATACTTTTCCCAATTTTTGGCGCTAGTCATGTCCAAATCATATATTATGCTCAATTTTAGCGCTGGCCATGTTCAAATCATATATTATGCCCAATTTTATTTCCAACGTACGTTCATCTCTTATGAGATTTGGCTCAGGCTCGCAGTAGCCTGGCTATAAAACAAAAAGGGAAGAAGGAAAGAAGAGACAAAGAATGGACATAATATTATCAACGAGATAGATCCAAAGGATATAGAAAGACAGATAGAAATAGTCATAATCTCAGATCCAGATTTATTACAATGTCAGAATCACAATTAACTTTTATTTCTGAAAGTAACGTGAACTTACAAATTACGGAACGGTCTTGAATTCTGGGATCTGTATTCTGAAACTAAATAGCTCTCCCTTGAAGTAGACTATTTGTTCTTCTAATTTAGATTTGACTTGATTCTTAGAAATAGTTGTTGAAGTCGTTGGATTAGCCTTTGAATCTTTACTTGAATTCTAACTTGATTCTACTTGGGCAGCATAACCCCATCTTTTATTTGTTTTTATATGAATTGGGGTAGAGTATAGGCGTAATGAAGTTGTGTAGAGAAAACTATAGCCTTAGGGGAGTTTATATAGCATAGGGATCAACGAATCTGGTCAGAACAGGCGTCCAAATGTAGAAAAATGAATCTGCCCTCGGATCTGGAAATAGGGGTGAGGTCGACCCCCTGGTCGACCTTTGTGATCCAGGTCGACCCCCTGGTCGACCTGGGTCCTTGGCGGGAAATTTCCCGCCTAGCCCGGGTGTGTGATTTGAATTTCGAATTTGAACCTGAGCTGTTTTATTTAAACCCGGGTGTATGAAGGTCATAACTTCTTCATACAGAGTCCGATTTACGTAAACTCGGACTCTATCTCAAGCAGAATTCCGAGACGAACGCAATGGCGTAACCCGTTTCCCTTAATTCTTCTCTTAAAAATTAAGTATACTTTAATTTGTTACTTTGATGTTCACAGAAAATACGGGGTGTTACACCACATATCATTTCTATATACATGTCATTAATCAAGTTCCATTTTAGCTCATTTCTGTATGCTATAGTGAGTTACAATGTCAATCTCCTGTCCAGTGAAGCATTTGTAACTTGTTTAATGATTTTATATGCAGTCCTGTTAGAGAAAACAAAAAAAGTGGGGAGGTGTATTGGCTATATACGATGTTGGATGTCACGTTAAACCACAAAGCATGTGAGATGTTGGTATGTTTCTAGGTTAATTACAAGTTCATGAAATCATGTCAGTAGCATCATAAACATGTTATACATATAATTGACAAATATGCACACACGAACACAAACACACGATATGCTCTTCACTGTTATCAGTACGAACACAAAGACAAGATATTATGTGTGCAATCAGGCATAAAATTACTTCTTTTTTCCTGTAGATTTTGGTGCTTTTGTGCTGATGGAACTCAGGCTGGCTATCATGATTCAGTTTTACTGCAAATCATCAGGTTGGCCTTTTAAGATTTTGTTTTAAACTATGTATATATATAAATATTTATGTTGTTATAAAACTTTACCAGCATCAGCTAGCTTGTTCTCATACTACTTTGATTTACAGCAAACACATGGATTTCATTGGTATGATCAGCACGTACGCTCAATCTTCCCGGCCTCGACTGGAGTTATATCAGGCTGATCATATGTTTTTACCTTTTTGTTAGTTCGTACTGTTATGAAATTTTTTGACAGTTTCCTTTGTGTATGTTTGTATGTTATACATTGTGTTCGTGTTTTGAAAAATCTTGTAATGCTTTGAGTATATACATATAAATTGTGTTATTCTTGTGTATAAATTGTGGTATATATGTTGTGTTATGAAAATATGTGATGCAGTATATATATAAATGCATATATATATATATATATATATATGCACACACAGATATAATTAGATACGGTCAAAGGCCGTGTCTAAATACAATTTAGGTACGGCTATAAGCCGTATGTTATCACTAGTGAGATATGGTTTACAACCGTATCTAAAAATTTAACACGTCATTTTTTGATATGGCTTTTTGCCATGTCTAGTTGCTTTAGATACGGCTAAAAACACAGCTTAATTAGCATATATGGTGTAGTGTCATGCTCATGCTCTAATACAAGCTTAGGTTGCTTATCACGTCTAAACATGCTACCACTGAAATGACAATGGTAGTCTCTTAAATTCCCATTCTACATATGAAAGAATATGAACATGGATTAGAATCAACAAATAAGATTAAAAAAACAAGTGTTTTAGTAGTGTACTGCTTGTGTTGTGCATGTTCTCGTGTCCCATTGACAGACCACTTTTTGGAGCTTTACTCAAAGGGGTATTGTAATAACCCGGAAAATGTGAACCAGTTTAATTTTTTTTAAATTAGGCTATTACCAAGAAATTTGTATAGTTGAAATAGCATATTTCAATAAAATATAGAATTTGGTATGGTATGGCAGTTTGAAGTTTTGAATACAAACTTTGTCCGACTGTACCGGGTGGAAAATATAACGGATTTTGACGAAACTGAAAATATTTAAATCTGTTTATCAATACCTTTCTAACGAATCTGAAAAATCGAAATTTCATAACGGAAATCAAAAGTTATGGCCAAATGAATTTTCAGAAAGGTCGCTATATAGTATCTATAGCCCTTGAAAATTGAGATTTTGCATACGACCTCGGAATTCGACGAAACCACTTTTGTTGGGTCCGGGATGTCAAATTATTGCTAAGTTTCAAATTTCATAATTTTTGAAGCTAGTATGTGAGCGGGGCAAAAGATAACGTGTTTGGTCAAATTCTGTTAAAATGGGTCGACCTAAAAATGGCCGTTTTTCAAACATGCTCAGAATTCGACGAAACTGGTTTTGTTAGGACTGTATCGTCAAAACAAAGCTAGATTTATTTTTCTGGAATTTTTCGATTCAGTTTGTGGCCCTGGCAAATTGAAATGTACGTTTAAATTAAATATCGAATGTTTTATATTTTAATTTGAAAAATAACTGGCTGTAACAGTCGAAATGGCCAATGAAACATATCCCATTGTGTCCGGAATGGGGGTATTTAGCTAGGGACGACAGTCGTTGGGTTTAAAAAGGAGTCCGTTTGCAAAAACACTATTTAAAAATTTCTATAAAGCTCCGGCCAATAGGAAATTTTCTTTAAAAAAATAAAAATAAAAAAAACCTAAAACCCTAGCCGCCAGAGAAAGATTGGGCGATCCACGTTGCTCGAGACTTCTTCCCCTTTTTCCGACCGCCTCAGGCGATTTCACCGCCGACCCCAGTTGAAGTTTTTGTTCGTCGTAGTCCCCTCTCCACATCCGACCAACCCACGCCTCCTCCCATTGACTATCGACGCCGGAAATCGAGGAGGAAGGCGCGACCTTCTGAGCGTCGCCGCGACGAGCACATGCCACCGAACCACTCGCCACCACCGCCGTTCTGGAGGTGCTTCGTAGCTCTTCGACGCAGCGTAGCCTGATCGAAGCATAAAGGTACGGATCGACTGAAAATCTGAGACCTAGTTTCGAAGATTTTAAAAACCTTTCTGATGAAAATTCTAAAATGAAAATAACACTTTTAAGTGTTGCAAAACTTTGAAAAATAATATCTTTTTCGTTCTTTAACGAAATTCGATGAAACAGGAGACACCGTGACCGCAAGGAGGCTCTCTACATTCTAGAAGAAGCCGCGGATTTTTCTGACCTTCCTACGATTTTTAGCACCGCAATAACCAATGTGAGGAATCTAAACTATTTGTGTGAATAAATCGTGTTGTATAAATTATATAAGCGAAGTGTAAATTATATACGCATTGTATACCTCATGTACATGTGTTGTATAAGTTATATTAGCGATGTATAAATTATACAAGCGTTGTTTGAAACATATATGCTTTATATTGTGATGAAATGCAAGTGAATTATTATATTATATTATATATATATATATATATATATACTCCCCTCGTCCACAGACCATGGACGATATTTATTGCTTGTGATTGACGTGATATTATATGGTTTGACGAATGGTTGGAAATGATTGTTTGTGGTTGATATTATGGTTGAAAAATACCTTTGTGGTTGAAAAATACCCTCTTGTGGTTGAAACAAAATAGAATAGGATTGTGGAATTGAAAATAAAACATGCCGCCTGCGTGCGAACTAGATGCATGATCCCCATTGTCAAAAACCGCGAGGTTTTAAGGTAGAGCGAGGAGCCGTACTAGGGACGGTCCCGGTTTTAACTACCCTGCCGTTATGCTGCCAAAATTTTCTGAAATATTTATGTGTTAGAATAATTTTCATTCGTTGAAATAAATTACACAAACGATATCGAATATTCATGTGTTGAGTTGCAATTCATTCGTTGAGTTGAAATTCATGTGTTGAATATTATTCGAATTTAAACAAATGGCTTTAGCAATAAAAATCACATTTTTATATATATACAAACTATATAGAATATTCATGTGTTGAATTGCAATTCATTCGTTGAGTTGAAATTCATGCGTTGAATATTATTCGAATTTAAACAAATGGCTTTAGCAATAAAAATCACATTTTTATATATATACAAACTATATAGAATATTCATGTGTTGAATTGCAATTCATTCGTTGAGTTGAAATTCATGTGTTGAATATTATTCGAATTTAAACAAATGGCTTTAGCAATAAAAATCACATTTTTATATATATACAAACTATATAGAATATTCATGTGTTGAGTTGCAATTCATTCGTTGAGTTGAAATTCATGTGTTGAATATTATTCGAATTTAAACAAATGGCTTTAGCAATAAAAATCACATTTTTATATATATACAAACTATATAGAATATTCATGTGTTGAATTGCAATTCATTCGTTGAGTTGAAATTCATGTGTTGAATATTATTCGAATTTAAACAAATGGCTTTAGCAATAAAAATCACATTTTTATATATATACAAACTATATAGAATATTCATGTGTTGAATTGCAATTCATTCGTTGAGTTGAAGTTCATGTGTTGAATGTTATCATCTTTTACAAATAAAATGAATCGACAATGAAAACTATATTTATATAGTGAATATGAAGTGGTAAAAATACACATGTGTCGAATAAATATTTTTGATGATAAAAATATTCCTTTTATCATGTATACGCTTAGTTAAAAATACACATGTGTCGAATAAATATTTTTGATGATAAAAATATTCCTTTTATCATGTATACGCTTAGTTAAAAATACACATGTGTCGAATAAATATTTTTGATGATAAAAATATTCCTTTTATCATGTATACGCTTGGTTAAAAATACACATGTGTCGAATAAATATTTTTGATGATAAAAATATTCCTTTTATCATGTATACGCTTAGTTAAAAATACACATGTGTCGAAATAAATAATAGTTTGCTAGAAATATTATTATTAGCTTTGTTCTGCATATATATACATGTGTTGAACAGGAAAAATGGATTAGCTGTAGAGTAAAGAAATTATTTGCGTGCCCGACAAATAGGTAAACCTTGATGAGTTGGCTGCGCAATTTTATTTATATATCAACTCCTGTGAATGCCATTGGATGCGGAGTGCTGGTTTTTCTGTGTGAAATAATAAACAACGCCATAGGATAGTAACAATTAATTTTGAACTACACTACATGGCATACTTCTTGACGATAGGCATACTTCATCATATTCCACATAAGCAATTGGAGCTTGTGTGACGAGGTGGAAGATTTACCATATAAGCAAGAGGCTTGTATGGCGATGACTATGTACTATAGGTTGAACTGATGACTGATATGGACTATATAAATTATAACGATAAATTGCCAGATTAATAAAAACCCCACACGGGTCTGGAGTTGACAATAATCACGTCGCTCTAGTTATTAGATACGGCACATGGACTATTTATTTCCACACGGAAACGGGGTGACGGGAATTTATTCTCTGGAGTGATTATCAGTACATGCTCCCCCGTAAACACCAGAATATATCACTATAAATATGTGAATGCTTTTTAGGATTTATTGGGTACCTAATACGGCCCAATAAATTTCCAAACCCCTCCCCGTACAAAGGAGGTTATGGCGAAATTTTTCGAAATATTAAGGCGTTAGTGAAATATTTGAAGTGAAAACGAAGTTGAAAATATAGGATGAGCTATAGTTGAAATTATAGATTGAACTATATTTATATATATAAATATAAATATAATTAAAAGGAATAGAGGCCGTGCAGTTCGCGTTTCGGAATCGTAATTTGAAACGATTAGTACGAGGAATCCGACCATCGGATTTTCCCGAAACCGCAACCGCTGGGTTCGCCTTGGAAATATCTTTCCAACGGCACCAACCTTGTAAAAATCCAACGGTTGGATTGTCCGGAATGTTTAATTCAAATCTGAAGAAAAACAGCGCCAGAATCGTTTATATTTATATATAATTATAAATATAATTATAAATATAATTAAATTAAATCGAATAACGACGCTGCAGTTCGAATTTTGAAATCGTAACTTCAAACGACTAGTGTGGAAGATCCGACCGTCGGATTCTCACGAAACTGGAACCGTTGGGTTCGCTTTGGGAATATCTTCCCACTGATATAGACTTTGTAGAAATCCAACGGTTAGATTTTCCGACATGTGTAAAACAAATTTAGGGAAAAACAGCGCCAGTGCCACGGCACGACCTGAAACGTCGTTTAATTAAATATGGCCATTTTTAAATAAATAAAAATGGCGAATAATCGTTATATAATATTATAAGCAATATTGATTGAGAATAAACCAAATGGGCTTGAATTGTTTGATATTTGATGGTTGTATGTGTATGACATGAAAATAACACTAAAGAACTGAAAAATGGATGTCGAATAATATAACCATAAAATGAATCGATTTAAATTCTAATGACGTGAATTATTTGAAAAGGCCGAGCTAACCCTCATTTCAAATAATTTATCGAGCGATTCGAATTGGAAAATGCAAAGACGATTCAAGACCGACGATCTTCGTATCGGTTGGATGGGCGCTACTGAGGTTCCTGACCGGAGTAGCTACCGGAAAGGGACGGAAGTAGTAGCCGTCTGAACGTATGTGTTGATTGGACGGATATGCGAGGAATTTGACGCCTCCGGTTTCGTTCAGACCCAGAACGGACTTGTAAATGGACTGTGTGTCTGACATCGGATTTTGTTCTATACTGATTGATCTCTGTAAAATATATATCTGTTTGGCGGCGAAGAATTTATTCTTTTGCTTAACGCCCTTCTCTGAGACGTACGAGCTTAGAGGTTATATATCGATGGAAATCAATCGTATGGAGTGGACCGCCTATGTGGCATGCCAAGATGCTGTGATCAAGGCTTCTGTTGCAAAGCAAAGTCTTGTGTATGATCAAAGCAAGGTCTACGTAGCCTAGCTTTGTGTATTTCGTAGATTCGCGAACCTCACACCCCGGTATGAGTTAAAAACGGGATACGGACTGCAGGGAGAGCACGACGTTTCTTTCTAGCTATGGTGGTGTCAGTGACTTACCAGCCCTGACATATATATCTACTTTTCACCTTTGTGGTTGTTGGAATGCGAGGCGCCTCGATTTTAGGTCTGTAAGGACCGGGAAACGTGTGTTCAGGCATAATTAATCCTCTAACGTAAGTGAGGACCGGCCCTGAAGATCCAGGATACCCAGTGTGCGTAGTCCTGAGGCATTTGCTAGAGTGTCTCGAAGCGGAGAGGAGCTTGCCCCTTGCCTCGACTCATGACGGAAATCCAATTTCCAATACGAAATAACGGACTTGATTGTAGAACTAGTATGGAGACATAGTAGATGGTAGCTATGCCGCCTATGATTGATATTTATGATGCTATTCGTTTTTGAAACATATATGCACTAGTAATAATATCAAATGATTTTGCTTTATACGTATCAAGCATATTTGGCCCTTATAAGGTAAAACTCTATCCTCCGGCTTGCGTTGCATTGTATGATGGGACCTGAGTCTTATACTGGCTTCATTCTTTCTAAAAGCATTGCGTTGTTTTAAAAGAATTTACTTTGTTTTAAATGCACTAGCAATCACTGGAGTAAACCCGTTCCGCGAAAGTGGCGTGGTCCTATGATTTGCTATGACTGTTGTTTAACTGTTAAATAGATTCCTCATACCAGTCCCCATGACTGACTCGTTGTTTGTTTCACTTTGCAAACGCGGGTGCCCTTATTTTCACACGGGCAGCCTAGTACATAGGTGACAGGTGGTTTTTGGTTCTGCACTGCTGCATAGAGTGCATTTTTGGCTCATGGCGAGGCTGACTACACAGAGATGACTTTGATATTTTCCGCATTACTGTATTTATATTATGATTCCGCTACTGGCGATGCAGACTGATTTACTTTCCGTATTTCTCACTATATGTATATGTATTCCGCCTTCGGCGATGTAGACTGATACCCTTATTATGTCTCACTGCATGTATGTATTCCGCCTCTGGCGATGATGACTGATCACTTTCCTTTTTATTTACTAAGTATATCCCACGTTATGCTATTCTGATATTCCTACATGTTGTGATTCCGCTGTCATATCCATGTAAAATTATTCTATTTATTGTTTCTGCTATTATCTGTACTCTGCTTGATGATTAATGTGTTATTTCCCAATGATTATCCTTAATACCACCCCTCGGATTTTGGGATCGTCATAGTTGGTATCAGAGCTTTGGTTAACCTTAGTTCCGGGATCTAACACATTAAATACCTCGTCAGAATAGAATCGGTAGTGTTCTAATGCGAGTAGCTCATTAGAGATAGGATTAGCAATGTCCTAGAATGAGCTAAGCAGATTAGCAAAACAATTTGATCAGTACATCATCATTATCTTTCCTTGTATTCCCCTGCTTTATCATTTATGAAAATTATCAAATCTGTGAGCTTGACTCTTTTCTTTCTTATACAGTACTCTTAGATGGATACACGAGCAGTAGCAGCTAGAGGAGGCCGTGGAGGCCGAGGAGATGCAGCAGGAGGACGGGGGAATATCCCCGTAGTAGTGGAAGGCCCTATTGTTCAGCCACCAGCACCAGAAGACTTTGAGCTAGATAAAGTAGCAAAGCGGTACAGAAATCTTGGGGGAAAACCTTTTACTGGCACTGGCACAGTGACCGAGGCAATAGCTTGGCTGAAAACCTGTGAGAAAATCTTTGAAGGCATGGGTATGGGAACCAACAATAAAGCCCGACTTGGCATTTGGCTCCTTCAAGAGGAAGCAGAGCTGTGGTGGGATGCCATCACCTCAGTGGATGCAGCTGGTACTGTTAGAACTTGGGAACAATTTAAAGCTATGTTCAATGAGAAGTTTGTGCCGGAACAGGCTCTAGAGAGGATGCAGGAGCAGTTTGCTAATCTCCAGCAAGGGGATCTCTCTATTCAGGATTATCTAAATAAGTTCACCCAATTATCGCGCTATGCTCCAGAGCTGATTTTGACCAACAAAGCAAAGAATAAGAGGTTCATATTTGGGCTGAAGCGCAAATACCATGATAGAGCTATGAGCAACATCAAACTCTCCTTTACAGAACTAGTAGAGATGGCTTGCAATTACGAAGACATGGATGAGAGGCATGCTAGCCAAGACCGCGCTAAAGGCCAAGCTGGAAACAAGCGAAAGGCTTCAACAGATCAACCCGAATCTAGCATTACCGCGGCCGCTACTCAGAAACCTGCAAAGATCCCGAAAGGAAATTGCTACAATTGCGGGAAGCCAGGTCACTTTTCTAATGTATGCAAAGCTCCGAGGAAGCCAAAGGCAAATGACTCAGCCGAATGCTACAACTGCCATAAGAAGGGGCACTATAGCAAGAATTGTCCTTTGAAGAAGAGCGCACAAGTGGCTCATGTCTATGACGGGAAGACCCCGCCAGCTACAACCGATGGATCAGGTAAACCCGACGTCTTGGGAGGTACCCTTACCATTAAAAATATTCCTGTTTCTGTACTTTTTGATACCGGTGCATCACGTAGCTTCATTTCTGGTAACCTTGTTCACAAGTTAAAATTGAAACAAAGAATCCTAAAAGAACCAATTAAAGTTCAAAACCCGATAGGAGGTTCTGTTAGTCTCAGTTTATACTGCAGAGTGCCTATCTCTTATTCATGTTACAAGTTTCCCATCCACTTAATTGTTATGGATTTATCGGAATTCGATGTTATTCTCGGTTTGGAATGGTTAACCAAATATAAGGCCAAAGTTAGATGCGCAGAAAGAATCATGAAAGTTAAAACAAAACTTGGGCATATCACTATACCATGTCATGGCTCAGAAATTAATAGAACAGAATTTTGGTCCTCTTTAGAAATTACTCCCCCTTCAATAGAAAAGATACCGGTCGTTAAAAACTATGCGGATGTGTTTGAAGAAGTAGAAAACTTACCGCCGCAAAGAGAAATTGAATTTAGAATAGATTTAATTCCTAACGCCCGACCAGTAGTACATCCAATAAGAAGAATGGCCCCGAAAGAAAAAGAAGAGCTAAGTAGTCAAACCCGAGAATTGCTTTGGAAAGGTCTAATCAGACCGAGCTTTTCAGCATGGGGAGCAGACGTAGTATTTGTCCCGAAATCAGACGGTACTCTAAGACTTTGTGTTGATTACCGAGATCTCAATAAACAGACACTGAAGAACAAATATCCTTTGCCCCGTATAGATGATCTGTTAGATCAATTAAATGGAGCAACAGTATTCTCCAGAATGGACCTAGCTACGGGTTTCCACCAATTACGCATAGCCGAAGACTGTGTTCCTTTGACAGCCTTCAGGGGTCCCGATTTATTCTACGAATGGTTAGTAATGCCGTTCGGCTTGTGCAACGCTCCAGCATACTTCGTTGATCTTATGAACAGAGTGTTCCGTGGTGTATTGAATAAATTTGTTCTAGTCTTCATCGATGACATTTTAATCTACTCTAAGTCGGAAGACGAACATGCAAAACATTTAGAACTAGTGTTGAAAATTCTAAGGAGAAATGTCTTGAAAGCTAAATTTTCTAAGTGTGTCTTCTGGTAGAATGAAGTTAAATTCCTAGGCCATGTCGTATCAAAAGAGGGAATTGTTGTAGATCCAAGCAAAATTACAGCGATTCAGAACTGGAAACAACCTACTACGCCCACTGAAGTTCGAAGTTTCCTTGGATTAGCTAGTTACTATCGGAAATTCGTTCAGGATTTTTCAAAAATATCAGGAGTATTGACAAAGCTTACAAAGAAGCATGAGAAATTCAAATGGACTCCCGAATGTGAAGAAGCTTTCCAGGAGCTGAAACTGAAATTGACAACTGCTCCAGTATTGACCATAATAGAAGGCAACCAAGACTTGACTGTATGGACAGATGCTTCTATCAGAGGGCTAGGTGCAGTACTAATGCAAAAAGGCCAAGTGATCGCTTATGCCAGCCGTCAACTAAAGCCGCATGAGAGAAACTATGCAACTCATGATCTTGAGTTATTAGCTATCATGTTCGCTTTAAGAATCTGGAGGCATTATTTACTGGGCGCGAAGTTTGAACTATTTACCGATCATCAATCCCTGAAATACCTGTTCACCCAGAAAGATTTAAACTTGAGGCAACAACG
>JASFAX010000172.1:0-88740 GCA_030737875.1 Allium sativum | reverse complement strand
TTGTCATGTTTATACCCATTTACCCAAGTCATATTCATGTCATTATGTTTCCCCATAATGTGACCCCAACGCTTTTTAAACTAGCATATACGTTCGCAACAACGTGATGGATTAAAAGAAGAGACTTGGCAAAGGAATGACAAAAATGGGTATTAAGCCACAAGTTAATCATGGTGGCAAATGAGGCACAAATATGTTCATTAGCTTGCATGTTACATTCTTAAGCCTCAAAAACATGCATCAACCCAAACTTGGTACATAAGCGAATCATGGTGACAAAAGACATGGAATGATGGCTAGAAACTCGCATATATCATCATATAAGGATTATGACTTCATATGCAAGTTGACATAATGATTATGAAGATTCTCATGTTGCATAATGCAACATTTCAACATAAAGGTTGTGGCTTTTGACTCATAAGATCAAGATAATGACTTCATAAACTTGCATAACATGATAGCATGCATCATTCTAATTAATCAAACCCAAACTTTCAACATGAACATTTAACTTCATAGTTAATATCTAAGAGTAGGGAAGGGCTTACATTGCTATGAAGGCCTAAATCGATTAAATTAAAGCTTGTGATGAAGCCTATGCATGCCATCACCCAAAAACCCAAAAATGAACACTCCAAATCAATAAAAACCCCATCTTTTTGAACAAAGATCAAAGCTTTAGCCTTGAAATCAACTTGAGAAGCTCTCATACTAACATAGGGACTCTCTAATACTCTCATGATCATGAAACTTCTCATAGAAATGAAGTGGAGGCTAGGATAGTTGAGTGGAGGCCATGAGAGTAGCAATTTTGCCATAGTTTAGTTGCATGAATGAATAATGAGGATTTAGGATAGGTTAGGGTCTTATTTATAGATTAGGCAAGTGTTTTAGGCCATAGGATTAAACCTAGATTCAATCCAAGCCATCAAAGCATGTCTTGGGGAAGAAGTCAAGTGTAGGAACCATCTAGGGCCTTTAGATTAAAGATGAACCATGAGAACCATCCAAATGCAAAATCTGCATTTGAGCGAATCGGCCCACGGGTTGACAGCCAAACACCCTGGATTAACCCCTAGTCGACCCAGCGAGCTCGGGTCGACCTCAAAAATCGGCCGGTTCGGTTATTCCCCTCTCCCAATTCGTTGTTTTGAACATTTTTGCATATTTATTTATTTAATTTTCAATTATATATATATATATATATATCAATATATATATATTTCTCTGCGCAACTCATTTCACTTAATCAAGTATACTTTAATTTGGGAATTTTTCGTGAAACTTCGCGAGGCCATATCTTGGTCATACGGACTCCGATTTTCGAAAACTCGGACTCTATTTCGCGTATTTTTCCGAGACGAACGCAATGGCATAGCCCGTTTCCCTTGATTCAGATTTTACAGTTTAATTCTGCCTCCATTTATGTTATAACAGGTTATTGAAAATACGGGTTGTTACATAAATACTGATGATGCTGCAGTCATCAAAAGAATCATCTTCAAGCGACTCGAGTGTGATTCTATATCTATCTCGTATGTACTGGGCTTCGTATATACGTTCGCTGGGCTGAGACGACCCCAAATCCCGTACCGACGGAAACAAGGGTTATCTTTGGAATATAACACAGAAACAGATAATGGCAGAACAAAATTAAATGTATACACCAGATAATGAACAATAGAATATACTGGATAAAGGTAATCATCAGGGTTACACAGTAAACATGATCTTACTTAGTACAAATACAGTTCAGCTATACATAAATGTCTACAGCGGAAATAAACAAAATATGTACAATAGGAGCTGAACAGCATAAAAAGAGATAAATGATAGAATCCATCTTCAGCTCCAGCTATCCAGAAAGAACCAGCTAAACCTGAATACAAGGCTGCCGTGAAGAAAAAGGGGCACCCGAGTTTGAAAGTGAAACAAACTACGAGTCAGTCATGGGGACTGGTATGAGAAATATACTCAACACATATATAATTTGGCTAATCATAGGGCCACGCCACTTTCGTGGAACGGGTTTACTCCATCGGATTGCCAGTGCTTTAAAACAAATCTTTCTTTTAAACATCGCTATGCTTTTTATAAAAATGAAGCCGTTATAAGACTCAGTTCCCATCACACAATGCAACGCAAACCGGAGGATAGAGTTTTTACCTTATAATGGCCAAAATATGCTTGATACGAATAAAACAAAGGCATTTGATATTATTGCTAATGTGTACATGTTTTGAAAACAATTTCAAATCATAACTATCAATCATAGACGGCATGGGTACCATATATCATGTCGCCATATATATATACAATCAAAACCGTACGGTCACGTAATTGGAAATTGGATTTCCGTCATGAACCAAGGCAAAAGATAGTCCTTACCGAATTCGAGACTGCCCAGCCCGAGTCTCAGGATCAGAACGCATCGACCCTTGGATCATCAGGGCCGGTCCACCGATGTGGATTAAAATGCCTGAGCACTGCGTTTCGCCGCCCTTTGGGGCGTAAGCGAGCCAACAAGTGACTCCATCGGACCCGGATCGTCCGATCTAACCGAGGCGCCTCGCAACAGCAACAACCACATAGGTGAAAAGTATATAAATGTCAGGGCTGGTAGGTCACTGACACCACCCTAGCTAGGAGGAAACGCAGGCCCTCCCTGATGTCCTCTCCCGTTTCTGGTTCATAGCGGGGTGTGAGGCTCGCGATTTTACGTTATACACAAAGCTACGCCACACAGGCGGTGCTTTGATCATCACCACAAGATTTTTCTTTTCAACAGAAGCCCTGATCACTGCATCTTAGCATGCCACACAGGCAATTCATGCCATGCGACTGATATCCATCGATATACAACCTCTGAGCTCGTGCGTCTCAGAGAAGGGCGTTAAGGAAAAGAATAAATCCTCCGCCGCCAAACAGATGTATATTTAATAGAGATCAATCAACACAGAATAAAATCCAATGTCAGACACACGGTCCATTTACAAGTCCGTTCTGGGTCTGAACGAAACCGGAGGCACTAAATACCTCGCAAACCCATCGATCACCACGTACGTCTGGACGATCACCACTCATTATCCATATTTCGGGATTCCTCCCAATCAGGACCTCGGTTACCATCCAAACGAGGTGAAGATCTCCGGTCTTCGACCACCGTCTTCATCTTCGACTTTCAATCGTCGGCCAATTATTTTTGAAATGAGAATTAACTCGGCCTTTTCAAATAATTCACGTATATTTAGAATTTCAAATCAATTTATTTCAATGGTTAAATCATTCGACAACACCAATTTTGTTCTTTAATGTAATTTTCACACTCAACACATTCAACCATCAAACACCACATAAATCGAGCAAATTCAGTTTATTTCCACTCCATATCGTTTATGATATTTTATAACGATTTATCGCTATTTTTAATTATTTTAAAATAGCCAATTTATTCAAAACGACGCTTCGGGCCATAAAGCGGCCGTGGCGCTGTTTTTCTTCAGATTTGATTTACACATATCTGAAAATCTAACCGTTGGATCTTCACAAAATTTACATCATTAGAAAGGTCTTTTCAAAACGAATCCAACGGTTCCAGTTTTGGGAAAATCCGACGGCCGGATCTCCCGGTACAATCGTTTGAAGTTTCGATTTCAAAATACGAACTGCAGCGTCGTTATTCGATTAAATATATAATTATATATATATATATATATAAATATAATCGTTCCTGGCGCTGTTTTTCTTCATATTTGAATTAAACATTCCAGACAATCCAACCGTTGGATTTTTACAAAGTTGGTGCCGTTGGAAAGATTTTTCCAAAGCGAACCCAACGGTTGAGGTTTCGCGAAAATCCAATGGTGGGATTCCCCGCATTAGTTGTTTGAAATCACGGTTTCAAAATACGAACTGCACGGCTACGTTTCGTTTTAATTTTATTTATATTTATATATTTATATAAATATAGTTCATTCAACAATTTCAATATCGTTTTCACTTCCAATATTTCACTAACGCCTTAAAATTTTGGAAAATTTCGCCATAACCTCCTTTGTACGGGAGGGGCTGGGAAAATTCCCAAATAGCCACATGGGCGTCTCATGTCGAAAAGAAAAAGAAAAAGCCAAGCGGCTAGCCAACAGGCTCATAAAATCATCACCCAAACAAAACAGTAAATGTGTACATATTTGTCGGGCACAAAATTTTATTCCTCTTCTCTAGCCCCTTTGCTATAACCTGTTCAATAAATATGCATGTACATATATACAGTTTTTATCATTTATCATTTTCCATTCAACTTCATATTTGATTCCATTTGGTTTAAAAACACCATTCATTCTAACGTTGCATGTATAGGCAAAAATCATACCATTAGTTAATTAATGAATATTTCAACTCATATATATTTATTTGGACGAGTGGCTATTTTTAACACTTCACATTTCAACAATTCGTGTATATAATAAAAATGTGATTTTTATTGTAAAACCATTCATTTCAAAACACTACTATTTTATATAGTTTGTATCAATGATTAAAAATAGGATTTTTCTTATAAAACAATTCCTTTCAAAACGAGATTATTTTACACAGTTCATATAGTCGATAAAAGGTGATTTTTATTATCAAACAATTTATTCCAAAATATGAATACCATTCAACACATGAATTTCAAATCAACGAATGAATATCGATTCAACACATGAAGGTTTTCTATAGTTTCTATATATAGATAAAAATGTGATTTTTATATTTAAAACGCGAATACCATTCAACACATGAATTTCAAATCAACGAATGAATATCGATTCAACACATGAAGGTTTTCTATTCAAAGAATAAATATAGTTTCAACAAATGAAAATAATTCAAACACATGAATATTATTCAAAATTTCGGCAGCATAACGGCAGGGTAGTTAAAACCGGGACCGTCCCTAGTACGGCTCCTCGCTCTACCTTAAAACCTCGCGGTTTTTGACAATGGGAATCATGCATCTAGTTCGCACGCAGGCGGCATGTATATATTTATTTCATTTCCACAAACTAATCCTATGTGGTTTCAACCAAATATTTCTCAACCACAAACGAGTATTTTTCAACCACAATCAATCAATATCAACCACAAACAATCCCAAACAACCATTCGCTATCAATCAATTTTCACACCAATCACAATCAATAAATATCGTCCATGGTTTGTGGACGAGGGGCGTATATATATATTTTATATATAGCAATTCACTTTTATTTCAACACATATATAATTTTTACAACGCATATACAACTTATACATCGATCGTACAACTTATACAACGCTTATACATGAGGTGTACAACGCTAATATAACTCATACATCGACTATATAATTTATACATCGTCGTTTTCCATATTGTTTTTAAATCAGAAATCTCACATTGGGTTCCACTCCACCAAAAATAGCAGAAGGCTCAGAAAAATATGCGGTCTCTTCTAAAATGTAGAAGACGTCCTCACGGTCACGATGTTTCCTGTTTCATCGAATTTCGTTAACATAGCAAAAAGATATGATTTTTCAAAGTTTGCGACGGTTTTAAACTGTTAAAATCAGTTTTAAATTAAAACAGCCGATACCTGCTTGAAATCTTCGAAACTAGGTTTCGATCTTTCGATCAATCCGCTGATTGTTGCTTCGATCGGCCAGCGCCACCTTGTCGGGCTAGGAGAGGCGCACGTGCGCCAGGGAGGGGGTCGAGCTCGGTGGTCCCCAGGTGGCGGAATCGGGGTGCGAACGGCCGAACTTCACGAGGGTGGTTCTCCCCCTACAGGCCACGAAAAAATCCAATGCTTATATGGATTTGAAGATCATGAGATGTACTACAAAAACCTTAACTGTGGCATTGGATTTCATTGAGCGGATCAGAAGAAAAAGAGGAGAGAAGGAAGCGGCCAATTTCCGCCGTCGTTCGAGTCGGGGAGAGAGAAAAGCGGGGGGGGGGGGGGTTCTGACGTGCCCCAATCATATTTTTTTATTTTATTTATAAAGTTTTAAAATCCGAAAATACCCCTTGTCACACACGAACATCAATCCAAGCCCAACAACTGTCGTCCCTAGCGTTTTACCCCCATTCCGAACACAATGGGATATGTTTCGTAACCCAATTCGGCTGTTACCATATGTTTCCGTTGAATTTAAAATATAAATCTTTATATATTCAATTTAAACGCACATTTTAAATTACCGGGGCCACATACTGACTTGAAAAATTCCAGAAAAATAAATCTAGCTATGTTTTGATGATACGGTCCCAACAAAACTAGTTTCGTCGAATTCTGAGACTGCTTGCAAAAAGGCTCATTTTTGGTCGATCCAATTTAACTGTAATTGACCAAAACACATTTTCCTTTGCCACGCTCACATATCAGCTTCAAAAATTATGAAATTTGAAACCTAGCAATAACTTCACATCCCGGATCCAACAAAAGTGGTTTCGTCGAATTCCGAGGTCGTATGCAAAATGGTCATTTTCACGGGCTATATAAATTCCATATCGACCCTTCTGAAAATTCATTTGGCCATAACTTTTGCTTTCCGTTATGAAAATTCGATTTTACCGATTCATTATAAAGGCATTCACTAACAGATTTAAATATTTTTGGTTTTGCTAAAATCCGTTTTGTTTTGCACCCGGTACAGTCCGACAAAGTTTGAATTCAATTTTTGAAACTGCAGCGCCATTTCAGGCCTTGTTTATAATTATAATAAATTATATTCGTTTTTAATTGTCGATTCAACTCACTTTTCATTGCCATTATCTAAAATATTTATTTTAAATATTTAAAATCCATTATTTTAGCCAATTTAAATTTTTTAAATTGGTTCAGATTTTCTGGGTCGTTACAATCTCCCCCACTTAAAACTTTTCATCCCCGAAAAGGAACAAAGTCGAAAGTGGTTTGATAAATCTACAATCACACAACAAAACAACCAATCCAATTGTTTTCAACCTTTCCAAACCATACAAATTAATTTCTATGCTCCCTTTAAAATCCTTCAGACTATAGAATTTAAAAGTGCACATCCATGAAAAGAAAATAACAATAGAATAGAGAATTAAATGGTAATGCAAAGTATGGCAAATGTACTTTGCACCAGAGTCAATCAGAGATATCCACTCGGCATCTAGGATAAGCCTTCTGAATGCTCTCCTCAGTTTCCCAAGTACAATCCCGTGGATCTCCACTCCATTGCACTTTGACTAAGTGAACCTTCTTGTTCCTCAGCTCTTTGGTTTCTTTGCCTATGATCTTTAGCGGCTCTCTTCTCACAGCTAGTTCTGGAGTAATTTCAATATCCTGTTGAGCTGCTTCTTCCACGATCAAGTCTGGATCATGAACGTGCTTTCGAAGTTGAGATATGTGAAATACATCATGAACTCCAGGCAACCAATCAGGCAGTTTGACCTTATAAGCGAGAGTTCCGATCCGTTCCAGAATAGGAAACGGACCAATGAATTTGGGCGCTAACTTTCCAGTATTACCGAACCGGATAACTCCTCTCATCGGCGATACTTTCAAATATACATAGTCGCCAACAGCAAGGGATATATCTCTTCTTCTCCTATCGGCATAGCTCTTTTGTCGGCTTTGAGCGGCGAGTAATCGCTTCTTAATAAAATCGACTTTGTCGGCAGCTTCTCGAATCATATCAGGCCCTAACACAAGTCTATTTCCAGGCTCGACCCAACAAGCAGGAGATCGGCACAGTCTAGCATACAATGCTTCGAATGGCGACATTGTCAGACTCGCCTGGTAGCTGTTGTTATAAGAGAATTCAGCCAAATGCAGATGGTCTTCCCATTCTCCACCGAAATCTAGAATACAAGCCCGCAATAGATCTTCTAAAATACGATTCACCCTCCCAGTCTGACCGTCTATCTGAGGATGATAAGCGGTGCTCAAGTTCAACTTCGTTCCTAGCTCGACTTGAAATGCTTCCCAAAATTTGCTAGTGAATATCGTATCTCTATCACTGACTATACTGAGCGGCACTCCATGTAGTCTAACTATTTCCCTGAAGTAAATCTGCGCCAGACTCTGAGCGGTTCTATTTGATCTGACAGGTATGAAATGGGCGGTCTTCGTGAAGCGATCTACGATCACCCAAATACTGTCATTTCCTTTTCTGGTTCTGGGCAGACCATCAATGAAATCCATAGAAATATGTTCCCACTTCCAACCAGGAACTTCCAGTGGTTGTAATAATCCAGCCAATTTCTGTTGGTCGCTCTTGACTAGCTGGCAAGTAGGGCATCGACTAACATATATTGAAACGTCTCTTTTCATAGCCTTCCACCAGAATGTTCTTTTGAGATCGTGATACATTTTAGCCACACCAGGATGGATACTCAGCTTGGACTTGTGACACTCTTCTAACACTTCCCTTTTCAACTCTGGGATGTTAGGAACACAAATCCTTCCTTTTAACCTCAAGGTCTCATCGTTATCTATTTGAAAACACGAGGGTTCGCCTTTCTGAATCCTTTTAATCATATCCTTAATAAAGTTATCCTCCTTCTGAAGAATAGATATTTTTCCAATCAAGGAAGTCGTGATAATAAAGCTGGCGATCATTACATTCTTTCGGCTCAGAGCATCGGCCATGACATTGGCTTTCCCTGGAGTATATATAATTTCGAAGTCATATGCTGCGAGGAACTCCAGCCAACGTTGCTGCCTCAAATTCAAGTCCTTTTGGGTGAATAGATACTTTAACGACTGATGATCTGTAAACAGTTCGAATCTCTCACCGAGAAGATAGTGTCTCCAGATTTTCAAAGCGAACACAATAGCTAATAACTCAAGATCATGAGTTACGTAGTTCTTCTCATGTGGCTTCAACTGACGGCTAGCATAAGCAATCACTTGACCCCTTTGCATTAACACTGCGCCAAGGCCTTCTCTAGAAGCATCAGTCCATACCTTTAAATCCTTGTTGCCATCGATGATGGTTAACACTGGAGCAGTCGTTACTCTTAACTTTAGCTCTTCGAAAGCCTCCTCACTTTCTGGAGTCCATTTGAATTTAGAATGCTTCTTCGTAAGCTTCGTTAAATGACTAGATATCTTTGAAAAGTTTTTAACGAACTTCCGATAATAGTTAGCCAATCCGAGAAAACTGCGGACTTCAGTGGGGGGTACTGGGCTGTTTCCAATTCTGAATGGCTGTGATTTTACTTGGATCCACAGCGATTCCTTCTTTCGATACAACATGGCCCAGAAATTTCACTTCATCTTGCCAGAATATACATTTGGAAAACTTGGCTTTTTGTAACAACCCGTATTTCGATAACACGTTAAAACAAGAAATCAAGGCAGAATTTAATTATAAAACCTGAATCAGGATAAACGGTTGCGCCATTGCATTCGTCTCGGAAAAATACATGAAATAGAGTCCGAAATTTTGTAAATCGGAGTTCGTATGACTGAGATATGGCCTCGCAAAGTTTCACGAAAATTCAAATCCGAAAACAGATTTGAAATTCAGCCCAATTAAGACACCACTCCATTTTTAGGCCTGGTTAAGACACCACTCCATTTTTTAGACTTGACTTCTTCCCCAAGACATGCTTTGATGGCTTGGATGAATCTAGGTTTAATCCTATGGCCTAAAACACTTGCCTAATCTATAAATAAGACCCTAACCTATCCTAAATCCTCATTATTCATTCATGCAACTAAACTATGGCAAAATTTTACCTCTCATGGCCTCCACTCTCTTCATAAAATTTCTAAATGGTTTCTATGAGAGATTTTCCATGCATACAAGTGTTTTCAAGCTTGTATGAGTGTCATTAGCTTGCATTCAAGTCAAGTTTCTATCTTTGCATCATAAAGCAAGGGTTTTGATCATTTGGCTCAAGGGTTTTTATGTTAGAGCTTGCATTTTGGGTCTATTTGATTGCATAAGGGCTTTGTCATATCTTTTGTGCCTTCATAACAATGTAAGCCCTTTCCCTACTCTTAGATATTAACTATGAAGTTAAATGTTCATGTTGCAAGTTTGGGTTTGATCATTGAGTATGATACATGCTATCATGTCATGCAAGTTTATGAAGTCATTATCTTGATCTTGTGAGCTAAAAGCTACAACCTTTATGTTGAAATGTTGCATTAGGCAACATGAGAACCCTCATAACCTTTATGTCAACTTGCATATGAAGTCATAACCCTTATATGATGATATATGCGAGTTACTAGTCATCATTCCATATCTTTTGTCACCATGATTCGCTTATGTGCCAAGTTTGGGTTTATGCATGTTTTGAGGCTTAAGAATGTAACATGCAAGTTAATGAACACATTTGTGCCTCATTTGCCACCATGATTAACTTGTGGCTTAATATCCATTTTTGTCATGCCTTTGCCAAGTCTCTTCTTTTAATCCATTACGTTGTCGCGAACGTATATGCGAGTTTAAAAGCGTTGGGTTATGTTATGGGTAATTTCTAATGACATGAAAATACAACTTGAAAACATGACTTGAAATATAACATGGAAGTTGACATGTAAGTATGCATAAAAACATAAGCTTGGGAATTTACCTATTAAGTTAGATCTACCCTTTGGGAATTTACCTATTAAGTTAGGTCTACCCAAATGCTTGAAAACTTGTAACATGTTTTGGGAAACATGATGGACATGACACTTAGATAATATAAGTGTGGCCAACTCGAGGTTGGGTTGAGTTTGCAACGTAAAACTACCCGGAACCGACCGGCCTAACTAGTAGTTGCAAACAATAGGACCCAATGTGAGAAGTTGGTCATGTTGTGCTTGAACCCGAGGTTAGACCAAGTTGTGGTGTAAAGCTACCCGGAACCGACCGGCTTAACTAGTAACCACAACAAAGTCTAATGTGAGAGGTGAAGGTGCATTAAGTAATTAATGCCACATGATAGGGTTAAGTTAATTTGATTAATGACTCTTAACCAAATATGACATGGACAAATGGGTTAAGTAATTTGATTAGGCTAATGATACTTAACAAAACATGACAAGGTTGGGTAGGTTAAGTAACTTGATTTGCCTAATGACACTTAACCATTTTTATATGACTAGTGGATGGGGTTAAGTTAACCAACACTTAATCAATCCAACGCGATAACTTAGTAAGGTTAAGTAAGTTTTCTTAATGACGCTTAACCGAAAAATACGGTTAACGAATGGGGTTAAGATTAGACTCAACTAGTCTAAACATGGAAATCGGATGGGGTTAAGTTAGCCTAGACTTAATTAATCCCACTTGGTAGTTTAATGGGGTTAAGTTAAACACTTAACTAATCTAAACGTGATGAATTGATGTGGTTAAGTGACCTATACTTATCCAATCTAACTCGTTAATTTATTGTGGTTAAGTTAACCAATACTTAACCAATATAACGTGAAAACATGATAAGGCTAAGTCACGAATCGCTTGAATACACTTGACCGAGTTTGACTAAGTAAATTGATAGGGTCAAGTTAATATATACTTAACCAATCTAGAATGATAATTGGACGAGGTTAAGTCGTGAATTGCTTAATATACTTAACCAACTTGAGCATGGTTTGTAGGGTTAAGCCTTGAACTTGGATACTTAGCCAATTTTGACAGGATTTGTAGACGGGTTAAGTCATGAACTTAAGTGACACTTAATCCATTATGTAAACCCTAGTTCTGAGGATTAGGTGGATAACCATAGTTAACAAGGATAACGGGAACAATGCTAAGTGGTAAACCTTAGTTGAAGAATAACTAAGTAATGATTCTTAGTCAAGGAAGTTTAGACCAGTTCATAGATAGATGAGTAACCTAATACGGTAGGTCATCGTTTAAGTATACGAGTAGGAGCAAGTATCTGATTTGGATAAAGGCTCCAGCGAACTGGGTAACGAAGCAGCAGCTTCGGGGAACGTGAGGGTATTCTTGGTATCCCTCTATGAGCTGCCAGGTGATTATACTAGGCTCATGAGAGGTTAAGGTCTGCGTTAGAAGAACCAAGAGTATGCCTTGGTTGCTACACGAGCGACCTAAAGACGGGGATGGATAGGGGATAGTCGACGATACACGGTCGTACCCTAGATAGCATTTCGTCAGGCTACCTACCATCTTTGGTCAAGCGTGTACGTACGGAAAGGCAGAGAACACCCAATAGACCATAATTGCTATCTAATTATGGTTGCTGTAACGACCCGCATTCTACGCATCATAGGATCGTAGAATATTTATTTCTGTCACATACGAAGTCGTATGGTCATGTAACTTTGGGAGACGACTATTGGGGTCATTTCCCATGTTCATGATTTTTCTCGATTTTTAAATGACCATTTTACCCCTAGTTATCACTGTTTTAGCCATAACTTTTGACTGGAAAGGAATTTTGACCTGAAACCACTTCCATTGGCTCCGGATGATGGTTTCTCTTTCCGTAGAGTGGTCACATTAGCCAAACGGACTCACCGTTTGGGAGATATGGCTGAAACAAGTTTCAGATGGTGAAAAACAGCTTAATTGGGCTTAAACGGGTGATTAGCAGCTAGGCCCAAGGGGAATTTCGGGTTTAGGGAGATATAGGTGCTGATTAGGGTTAGGAAACATTTCTTTAGACATTTTCCAGCCGCCACTTTCATTCCTCTTAACCTAGCCATGGCCTCCACTCTCTAAATCTCTCTAAAACACCCAAAAATCACTTTCTAATTGAAGATTAGGCTTAGCAAACATCAAATCAAGGAGTATTGGCACGAGAATCGAGGTAGAGCTGCTGTGTAAGATTGGGAACAGCACCAAATCAGAGAATATTTCAGTTTTGGGGTTTTAGTTGTGGCCAAGGTGAGTGATAGCATCATTTTGACACTAATTACGGTTAATTAAGGGCAATTAGTGAGGATTAGCGAATTTATACACTAATAAATTCTGGAAAAATGTTTAGAAATTCGTAAATAACATTTTATGCCTCTGTTAGAAATTTGGTTCGATTTGATTAAGTTTTGTTAACCTTATGATTAGTTTTACTTAACATGCTTAAGGGAAAATAAGGGGTTTTGGGCACATTTGATCCATTTTGACATATGAATTCATTGTTTTGGTGTTTGTGGTTAGTTTGCTATGTTGCTATGACTCTATGGTATGTTTTATGATTGATTAGAATAGTTAGATTTGTCAAAAACGTCGTCGAATGGCGTAAACAAGTTGCTGGAAAAAGTTACAGAAAGCTGTGCAGAGCTTCGGATCGGATCGGATGGGGGCTCGGATCGGATATGTGAACTGGGCAAGAAACCCGACCCGAACCGGAGTTTGGCACATAAAAGACTTGGCAAAAAGGAAGGCCGTTCCCTTAGAGTTGGAGTGGACAAGGGGATCGGATCGGAAGGATAATGGAAGTCAGATCGGATCGGCTCAAGAATGGAAGGCTACGACTAGAGTAAGGCGAAGTGATCGGATCGGATCGGAGTAGATGGAAACGAGGGAGCTGATTGGAGAAGGAGCATGAGCTGGAGGAGGACAGCACCCCGACCCGACCCGGAGGAGGACCCCGACCCGACCCGGAGTGAAGCACCCGACCCGAATCGAATGGAAGATGACAAGGATGGAGGACCGACCCGAACCGACGCTACCGAACCGAACCGAGTTCTAGGACTGTTACCGCACGTCAACTTTTCTGAAGATCCACTCCAATTCGACCAAACCCGAGATGCAAAGGAAGTCCAAATGAGAAGTTAGAGCTCAAGATTCAGATGGGAATCAACGAGTTCGCTTCATGGTTGGGCTTTGCTGCGGGACGCGTGCCAAGGAGTTATCGACGTCTATAGCTTTGGACCACTATGGTAGGAGGTACGAAGGCGGATTCAGGGCCATTATGGCATCGGTAGAACCAAAGGCTACGACCAATGAAGTGGGTCATTGAAATGTTTGGTCATGACTCCAAGTGGTTGGCTTGGTCACAGCAGGGTTTCTACAAGTCGGGATTCGTAGTTACCTCTGTTTGTCTAGTGTTCCAAAGTGGTAGATGTCGTACGCTTTACGCACTGAGTGAGAGATGTGAGGATGGTTACTATGGATGATTTGTTTGCTATCATTATGACATGCACACCCCACCCCCGTATTCTTACACTATTTATTATGGCACCTTAGAGCATTGTACGGTATGTGGTACTAACTCTTTGGTTGCAGGTCCAGGTTCAGGTATGGTTTAGTATACCTGTTATTACTCTGTTTAGATGCTTATCGCTCATACCAGGCTTTATGTCTGACCCAGAGTTTTATGTCTCTTCTTATTACTCTGGGTGCTCACACGAGCAGACTAGAGACAGGTTAGCTGGTGATGCACGGGTAGATGATCCGGAGACGAGCAGGAGGCTTCCACGTAGTATATGTAGTATTCTCCCTGTATTGTTGAAGATCACTGCTTGGGCATTGGTGGTGTATCTTCTACTTTAGTTTCCTTTTGATTAGAGACAGTAAATTTGGAAAGTTGTAATAAGCTGTATTTGGATTTCCGCTGCTCTGATGTTGACATTGATTATTAGTTATCAGCTTATACACTGTCTCACCTGTTTTATGTCAAGTATGTTATTATTATATTTTATCCCATGCGCTGTGAGACATTCTACAGGTTCCTTGATTAGTTCATTCTCTTCTTTCTTCTCTTCTGACGACCGTTCTGTGCTAGCTGGGCATGTGTACAGCGCACTTCCGGAGGAAATGCAGGCTGGTGCGGGACGGGCCGTCACACTTGGTATCAGAGCTCTAGGTTGCGTAGTTAACCTAGGGAAGTTATCAGGGAGAGATATTATGCGTATACGAGAGAGCGTATTTGTGATTACTTTGGTTTTTAAAAGCTATATATATATACTATTAGTAGTATAAGAATGAAGTCGTACTGCACTAGCACCACTATGGAATCGTTAATCGTTTCCTTTTTCAGATTGACGATGAGCCGAGATACTAGAGGTGCTGGTAGGGGAGCCAATAATGGGAATGCTGCTGACATGAGGACGATGTTTACTGACCTCATGAGAGAGATGCTTAGGGATGTTCAGAGGGCAGCTCCCAATGGTGGAAATGGTGGTGGTCCAATGGTGCAGGCGCCAAGAGTCGACTTCGCCAAGCTGAATAAGGACTATACTAGTCTTGGTGGGAAGCCGTTCCACGGAACGGAGTCGGCTACGGATGTTCAAGATTGGTTGGATAGTTGCGAACGTATTTTCGAGGATTTGGGCATCGAGGATGCGATGAAGAGAAAGCTAGCGTCCCGTCAGCTGCAAGGGCGGGCAATGAATTGGTGGAATGCTATAAAGGCAGCTACTCCCGAAGATCAGATTACTTGGGAGCAGTTTAAAGCTCGCTTCAGCGAGAAGTTCATTCCAGCTGCTCAGAAGTCAGTGCTGTTTAAGAAGTTCTTGGAGCTCAAGCAGAATGGCAGAGCTGTCTCGGAGTACATTGCTGAATTCGACACTTTGTCAAAGTATGGGTTATCTCTTATTGATACTGCCGAGAAGAAGAATGAGAAATTCATAACTGGGTTAGATCAGTACTTAGGGGAAAGGCTTATTAACCACATCGATGAGACGTTTGAGTCGATTGTGGGGAAAGCATTAAGGTCAGAAAGTCTCTACCCTAAGCCGAAAACTGAGGTTGCATCTGCAGAAGAGCCAAAACCACAGGTAAGTGGTGGGGGCAAGGGTGGTTCCCAGAATAAGAGAAAGCAGAATCAGGCTAAGGATGGCCAGAAGAAAAAGAATAAGCAGGATGTGGAGTGCTTCAGCTGTGGTAAGAAGGGCCATTATGCTAGTAATTGTCGGGCCAAGCCAGCGGATAGGAAGTGCTTCAACTGTGGCCAAATGGGACATCACAAGGACAAGTGTCCACAGCCTCCTAAGGAAAAGCAAATGGTGAAAGCATATGCCCTTAATGCTATTCCTTCTTCGTCGAATGCCCCAACTGCGGCGGAGAAGGGAAAGAATGTCGTCATTCAAGGTATGCTTTCTGTTTATGATGTTCCTGTTAGAGTTTTGTTTGATACCGGAGCTTCCAGTTCCTTCATATCTAGTGACCTGGTAGATAGGTTGGGATTGGAGCCCGAGATTGTCGATAGACCTTTAGTAGTGACGAACCCGATTGGTGGTTCGACTAGCCTTAGCATGATTTGTCGTAATGTGGTCTTATCGAGTCATGGATGCATGTTTGTTTGTGATTGCTTTGTTTTGGGCTTTACTGGGTTTGGCATTATTTTGGGAGTAGATTGGCTCCAAAGATATGGGGTGGTGGTAAACTGTGAGGGCTTGTTGGTGACAGCTAGAGCGGATGATGGGCGGAGGATAGTGTTTGGTGGTCTACCCAGTAAGGGGGTATTGGCTAGTTTTCTAAACTCCCTCGACATTCCGCATAGTGAGTTGTCAGGTTTGCCCGTGGTTGGCCAGTATCCGGATGTTTTCGAAGAAGTGACCGGACTTCCACCACACCGAGAGATTGAGTTTCGTATTGATTTGGTAAAGGATGCCAGGCCTATAGTGATGCCACTTCGTCGTATGGCACCAAGAGAGCAGCGAGAGCTCGAGGTGCAAGTCAGCGATCTTTTGAAGAAGGGATTTATCAGAAGGAGTGTTTCTGAATGGGGAGCACCAGTTGTGTTTGCTACCAAGGCGGATGGTTCCCTTCGTTTGTGTGTAGACTACCGCGAATTGAATAAAGTGACGAGGAAGAACAAGTATCCTCTACCGCGGATAGATGATTTGTTTGATCAGTTGAGTGGCGCGAGAGTATTTTCTCAGTTGGATCTCGCGACAGGTTTTCATCAGCTTAGAGTGGAAGCTGAGAGTATAGCTAAAACGGCATTTCGGACGCCGTCTGGGTTTTATGAGTGGTTGGTCATGCCATTCGGGCTGACCAATGCCCCAGCATATTTTGTGGATCTTATGAATAGGGTATTCAGAGGTCAGTTGAATAAGTTTGTCCTTGTGTTCGTTGATGATATTTTGGTCTACTCGAGGACAGAGGAAGAACACAAGGGACATTTAAGAGTAGTGATGGAGGTGTTGAGAAAACACCAATTGAAAGCAAAGTTTTCTAAGTGTCACTTCTGGAAGAGGGAAGTGAGGTTCTTGGGCCATGTTGTATCAGAGAATGGTATTGCCGTGGACCCGGCAAAGGTGGCTACGGTACAGGATTGGCCTACGCCCAAGAATGCAACAGATGTAAGGAGTTTCTTGGGATTAGCGGGATATTATCGTAAGTTTATCCAAGGTTTCTCCAAGATAGCAGCACCATTGACCCAGTTGACCAAGAAGAATCAAGCTTTTGTCTGGGATGAAAGGTGCGAGAACGCATTCAAAAGTCTCAAGGACAAGTTGACAAGCGCACCAGTGTTAGTCATTCCTAAGGGGGATGAAGAGATGACGGTATACACGGATGCCTGTGGTACCGGACTGGGTGCTGTATTGATGCAAGGCGGTAGGGTTGTAGCTTATGCAAGTCGGCAATTGAAACCGCACGAGAGAAGGTACCCTACCCATGATTTAGAGTTGGCAGCAATCGTGTTCGCGTTAAAGATGTGGAGACACTATCTCTTGGGAGAAAGATTTGAGCTATTTACGGACCATAAGTCGTTAAAGTATCTCTTCTCTCAGAAAGATCTGAATCTCCGTCAGCAGAGATGGTTAGAGTTCTTAGCTTCCTATGATTTTGACATCGCGTATACACCGGGAAAGGGCAATGCGGTGGCTGATGCATTGAGTAGAAGACATGCCAGCCTAGGGGCTATGTTCCTTGAATGGAAGCAACTGGAGTTTATCGCGGGGTTTGATTTCAGACCAAAGTGCGAATTGGATCCAGAAATGTTAGCAAGTTTGACGATCAGACCCACTTTGATTGAGCGGATCGGCTCTAGTCAGAGGGACGATCCTAACCTATTAGAAATCATCTCCAAGTTAGAGATGGGTATCGATGAGGAGATGAACAAGTATGGGCTTGATCGAGATAGATGGCTTAGAAAGAATGGAAAGCTTGTTGTACCCAATGTCAATGGATTGAGAGATGAAGTGCTTAGAGAATGTCATCACTCAAAGCTGACTATACACCCCGGTGGTAACAAGATGTATCGAAATATGAAGCAGACTTACTACTGGGAAGGGATGAAAAGAGACGTTGGGAAGTTTATATCCAAGTGCATGAATTGCCAGCTAGTTAAAGCCGAGCAAAAGAAGCCTAGTGGGTTGTTACAACCCTTAGAAATTCCCGAATGGAAATGGGAGCAGGTCTCGATGGATTTCATCGATGGTTTACCAAGGACTAGATCGGGATATGACAGCATTTGGGTAATTGTAGATCGGTTGACTAAAAGCGCAAGGTTTATACCAGTCAAATCGACCAGAACGGCAGCTAAGTTAGCAGAATTGTATATGAAGTGGGTAGTGAGATTCCATGGAGTACCTAAAAGCATTGTGAGTGACCGAGACCCGTTGTTCACTAGTGGGTTTTGGAAGAGCTTACAAGAGGCTCTAGGGTCAGAGTTACATCTCAGTACCGCATATCATCCGCAGACCGACGGTCAGACGGAGAGGGTGAACCGTATTTTGGAAGATCTCTTGAGAGCATGTATATTGGATTTTGGTGGATCATGGGATGACCATTTGCATCTAGTAGAGTTTGCATATAATAATAGCTACCAATCCAGTATCGGTATGGCTCCGTTTGAAGCTTTGTACGGAAGGCCATGCAACTCACCATCATGTTGGATAGAGACTGGCGAGAAGTTTATGCTTGGACCAGATGTGGTGAGGGAAACTTCAGATAAGATTAAGATCATTCAACAACGAATGAAGGCTGCCCAAGATAGACAGAAGAGTTATGCTGATAAGAGGCGAAGGGACTTAAAGTTCTCCGTTGGCGACTTGGTGTTTGTCAAGATTTCTCCGTTGAAGAGCGTAATACGATTTGGCAGGAGAGGCAAGTTGGCACCAAGGTTTGTTGGCCCATTCCCTGTTCTTGAATTAGTCGGGAATTTGGCATATAGAATTGACTTACCAGAGAAGATGACGGGAGTTCATAACGTATTTCATGTTTCCCAACTAAGGAAGTTCGTTCACGACTCAGATATGACTATTTCACCTGATCAGTTAGAGGACTTCGAAGTAGAACCCGAGGCGGTTGGGAACCGCAAGCCGGCCCGTATTGTCGAGTACGACATGAAGCAACTTCGAAGGAAGGCGGTGAAGCTAGTCAAGGTTCAGTGGGGCGAGGACGAGAATGATTGTACTTGGGAGACAGAGGAGAACATTAGGAAGACTTACCCAGAACTCTTTGCCTGGTGAGATTTTGACTTAGATTCAGTTTTCTGCATGCTAGGGTAGGCTTGTTTGTTTGTTTTGCATGTTTGATTGTTGTATTTGGCTGTTAGGCATGCGGAATCTTTAGTATGTTTTGGGTTAAGGAATTTCGGGGGCGAAATTTCTTAAGGGGGGGAGAGTGTAACGACCCGCATTCTACGCATCATAGGATCGTAGAATATTTATTTCTGTCACATACGAAGTCGTATGGTCATGTAACTTTGGGAGACGACTATTGGGGTCATTTCCCATGTTCATGATTTTTCTCGATTTTTAAATGACCATTTTACCCTAGTTATCACTGTTTTAGCCATAACTTTTGACTGGAAAGGAATTTTGACCTGAAACCACTTCCATTGGCTCCGGATGATGGTTTCTCTTTCCGTAGAGTGGTCACATTAGCCAAACGGACTCACCGTTTGGGAGATATGGCTGAAACAAGTTTCAGATGGTGAAAAACAACTTAATTGGGCTTAAACGGGTGATTAGCAGCTAGGCCCAAGGGGAATTTCGGGTTTAGGGAGATATAGGTGCTGATTAGGGTTAGGAAACATTTCTTTAGACATTTTCCAGCCGCCACTTTCATTCCTCTTAACCTAGCCATGGCCTCTACTCTCTAAATCTCTCTAAAACACCCAAAATCACTTTCTAATTGAAGATTAGGCTTAGCAAACATCAAATCAAGGAGTATTGGCACGAGAATCGAGGTAGAGCTGCTGTGTAAGATTGGGAACAGCACCAAATCAGAGAATATTTCAGTTTTGGGGTTTTAGTTGTGGCCAAGGTGAGTGATAGCATCATTTTGACACTAATTACGGTTAATTAAGGGCAATTAGTGAGGATTAGCGAATTTATACACTAATAAATTCTGGAAAAATGTTTAGAAATTCGTAAATAACATTTTATGCCTCTGTTAGAAATTTGGTTCGATTTGATTAAGTTTTGTTAACCTTATGATTAGTTTTACTTAACATGCTTAAGGGAAAATAAGGGGTTTTGGGCACATTTGATCCATTTTGACATATGAATTCATTGTTTTGGTGTTTGTGGTTAGTTTGCTATGTTGCTATGACTCTATGGTATGTTTTATGATTGATTAGAATAGTTAGATTTGTCAAAAACGTCGTCGAATGGCGTAAACAAGTTGCTGGAAAAAGTTGCAGAAAGCTGTGCAGAGCTTCGGATCGGATCGGATGGGGGCTCGGATCGGATATGTGAACTGGGCAAGAAACCCGACCCGAACCGGAGTTTGGCACATAGAAGACTTGGCAAAAAGGAAGGCCGTTCCCTTAGAGTTGGAGTGGACAAGGGGATCGGATCGGAAGGATAATGGAAGTCAGATCGGATCGGCTCAAGAATGGAAGGCTACGACTAGAGTAAGGCGAAGTGATCGGATCGGATCGGAGTAGATGGAAACGAGGGAGCTGATTGGAGAAGGAGCATGAGCTGGAGGAGGACAGCACCCCGACCCGACCCGGAGGAGGACCCCCGACCCGACCCGGAGTGAAGCACCCGACCCGAATCGAATGGAAGATGACAAGGATGGAGGACGACCCGAACCGACGCTACCGAACCGAACCGAGTTCTAGGACTGTTACCGCACGTCAACTTTTCTGAAGATCCACTCCAATTCGACCAAACCCGAGATGCAAAGGAAGTCCAAATGAGAAGTTAGAGCTCAAGATTCAGATGGAATCAACGAGTTCGCTTCATGGTTGGGCTTTGCTGCGGGAACGCGTGCCAAGGAGTTATCGACGTCTATAGCTTTGGACCACTATGGTAGGAGGTACGAAGGCGGATTCAGGGCCATTATGGCATCGTAGAACCAAAGGCTACGACCAATGAAGTGGGTCATTGAAATGTTTGGTCATGACTCCAAGTGGTTGGCTTGGTCACAGCAGGGTTTCTACAAGTCGGGATTCGTAGTTACCTCAGTTTGTCTAGTGTTCCAAAGTGGTAGATGTCGTACGCTTTACGCACTGAGTGAGAGATGTGAGGATGGTTACTATGGATGATTTGTTTGCTATCATTATGACATGCACACCCCACCCCCGTATTCTTACACTATTTATTATGGCACCTTAGAGCATTGTACGGTATGTGGTACTAACTCTTTGGTTGCAGGTCCAGGTTCAGGTATGGTTTAGTATACCTATTATTACTCTGTTTAGATGCTTATCGCTCATACCAGGCTTTATGTCTGACCCAGAGTTTTATGTCTCTTCTTATTACTCTGGGTGCTCACACGAGCAGACTAGAGACAGGTTAGCTGGTGATGCACGGGTAGATGATCCGGAGACGAGCAGGAGGCTTCCACGTAGTATATGTAGTATTCTCCCTGTATTGTTGAAGATCACTGCTTGGGCATTGGTGGTGTATCTTCTACTTTAGTTTCCTTTTGATTGGAGACAGTAAATTTGGAAAGTTGTAATAAGCTGTATTTGATTTCCGCTGCTCTGATGTTGACATTGATTATTAGTTATCAGCTTATACACTGTCTCACCTGTTTTTATGTCAAGTATGTTATTATTATATTTTATCCCATGCGCTGTGAGACATTCTACAGGTTCCTTGATTAGTTCATTCTCTTCTTTCTTCTCTTCTGACGACCGTTCTGTGCTAGCTGGGCATGTGTACAGCGCACTTCCGGAGGAAATGCAGGCTGGTGCGGGACGGGCCGTCACAGTTGCGGTAAGGCTTGGATGTGGGTTGGCCAGTGTTGTGTTCTCATACAGGATTTATCCTGTCTTGTCTTTCACTAGTTGAGGGAGTGGTCTCGTGGGACCATAGCCACGTATAGGAAAAAACAGACCTTAGCATCTGCATCGGCAGATAAATTGAAAGCTCCCGACCGAGTCCTGTATTTCCTGGTCTGCCCTGTGACAGGATTCGGATGGCACGATGTGATACATGTGCATACAGTCATGGAAAAACGATTCACGATATATGCGTGGGAAAAAGGGCGCGGTTGGCGGTTAGCGTAATCCCTAGTGGCCCTAGGTGGTTGAACCCAAACCGAGATACGAAAACGTGCAATAGGTAAGCATAATCCCTAGCAGCCCTAGGTAGCATAAGTCCTAGTTGTACAAACGATAATTCATGTTGGAAGACCCTGGCTAGGTTTAGGGTAACAGTCCAAACCGATCTTAAGGATCATGGAACTATGTTAAAGTAATATAGAATCTCATGGGAAAGCCCGTATGGTCTACGGCAAGGGACTGAACATTTACATGGAATAAAACATACAAGTTGAGTAACCTATATATGCGATATATTAGGTTGACATGGACCATTACACGACTTTTGAGTGAGGGTCATTCTTGGTTAACACATGACACGGTGGGGATACTAGTACGGTAGGTGCAGAGCTAAAATACAGGATAGATATCACGGGGCGTTATACGTGACAGATATCTTGGGGATATTAAACTTGATAGAAACCTGACGATGTGATACCTTGTTTTATCTTGACATCGTAATTTATCATGACACCTTAGTTTATCTGAGTTCAGTAGTTCATCCTGTTATTTTGATTTAGCTTATCTATCTTGTTATCATGCTTATGTTCATCTCAGTTTCTCATGTCAGTTAACTTTACTAGTTTTTATGCTAATAGTAGATAGGGCTTACTCAGTCTTTTTGACTGACCCGTTTTGTTTCGCCTCTTTTCTTCCGTTTCCCCCCAGGTTACAGGGAGGAAATACTGTTGTTTAGTTCGGACTTCTTCTGCTTGAAGGTCATCATGGATGGCTTGGACTTTTCATGGCTAATGGCTACTTTACTGTTTTTACTTGGGGAATAATTTATGAAAATGTCTTTATGCTTCTTTACTATTGCAAGACAGGTTTTGATGTACTCTGATGTAAAAGGCTTTAGACCTTATTTATTCATGTTATGAAAGTTTGATTTTACTTCCGCTATTTTATATGTTCTGTCTTGTGATATTTCTGTGCATGTTTACCAATAATGCCCCTCTAAAGCTAGTGCATTCCTTTTGCGAGTGACCCTAGCGGAGGCGGGGTGTTACACTTTTAATACATTCCGTCTCAGAATTTCTAGAACCTGTTCCAGATGCTTTTCATGTTCGACCTTTGATTTAGAGAAGATTAGAATATCGTCAATGAAAACCAGAACAAATTTATTCAATACTCCTCTGAATACTCTGTTCATTAGATCGACGAAGTAAGCAGGAGCGTTACATAAGCCGAACGGCATTACTAACCACTCATAGAATAAGTCGGGGCCTCTGAACGCTGTCATTGGAACACACTCTTCGGCAATTCAAAGTTGATGGAAGCCTGTAGCTAGGTCCATTCGTGAGAATACTTGTGCTCCATTTAATCGATCTAACAAATCATCAATCCGTGACAATGGATACTTGTTCTTTATTGTCTGCTTGTTCAGATCACGATAATCCATACATAGACGTAGAGTACCGTCAGATTTTGGGACAAACACCACTGCTGCTCCCCAATCAGAGAAACTAGGCCTGATCAGACCTTTCCATACCAGCTGTCTTGTTTGATTGTCTAATTCCTCCTTCTCTTTCAAGGACATTCTTCGAATAGCGTGAACTACCGGTCTTGCATTGGGAATCAAAGCAATCTTGAAATCTATTTCTCTCTGCGGAGGTAAGCGAACAACTTCCTCAAACACATCCGCATAATTCTTGACGACAGGAATATCTTTGATGAGGTCGGGAATATTCTCTGTGATTTCAGGGACATTCTCTATTTGGGCTGGAGAAACATTCAAAGCTGCCCAGAAGTCTTTTCTATTAGTATTCTGACCTTCACATGGTATGGTTATATAACTCCCTGATTTAATCTTAGCTCTAACAACTCTCTCGGCGCATCTAACCTCTGCTTCATATTTGGTTAGCCAATCCAATCCCAGAATAATATCGAATTCATTAAAATTCATGACGACAGAGATAATAGGGAATTTATAGCAAGAAAAAGCGACGGGTACTGCACAAATCCAACTGAGATTGATGGAACCCCCAACTGGATTTTGGACAGTCATTGGTTCCTTCAGCTTTTTCAATTCAAATCCAGTTTCTTAGCTGCCATCTTTGGCAATGAAACTTCGAGACGCGCCAGTGTCAAACAGTACTTTGACTGGAATGTTTTTGACAGTTAGCGTGCCTTCTAAAACATCTGGCCTTTCTTGAATAGCTGAGGGCCCAGACGCTTCTGCTACTTCATTTACATGCACTGTTTTGGACTTCTTAAATTGCCTGCAATCCTTTTCAAGGTGGCCAATCCGATGACATTGACAACATTTTCTATTCTCCCGAAACTGGTTATCGGGTTTAGACCCCTTCTTTCGTTTCCTCGAGGTTTTACACTTCCTAGTCAGATGCCCCTGTTTATTGCAGTTAGAGCATGTGGCAGTTGTTGCTGGTTCTTTTTCAGATTTATCCCTTTTTCTCTTGGCACTGGGCTTCTTACTAACCTCAGACTTTGTACTGGCCTCGGGACGATCAGTTTCAGACTCATTTTTATCACTACAACAAACTTCTTCTTCGTCGCGCAACATTCCTTTCTTATGGAGATCTTCATACTGATAAGCCATGTATATCATTTCAGCAAAAGGAAGCTTCACATTCCTCATTACACTATTCTGATATCTCCTTTGCAGGCCATGGATAAATCTCAGATTTTTCCTCTTTGGGTCTTGAATCAGATGAGGAGCAAAGTGAGCAAGTTCGTTGAATTTCTTATGATATTCTGGGATGGTCATATCACCTTGTATTAGATAAGAAAATTCATCACATAATCGCTCTGTTGCTTCGGGAGGAGTAAATCTTCCTAGGAAAATCTCTTTGAATCTATCCCAGGTGATATCACCTTCTGGATTATCTTTGATGATCGTTTCCCACCATATTAAAGCTTCTTCATTGAGCGCCCAAGATGCTACTAATCTTTTCTGGTCGTCCCTTAGCTGGAAACGCCCAAATATTCTTTCTGCAGAGCTCACCCAAGCTTGAGTTTGAATGATAGATTCATTGCCCGAGAACTGTGCTCCGCCCAGATTTCGATATCTCTTGAATAAAGCCTCTAGATCGGGTTCTGCATTTCTCCTGCTTCTGACACTCATTTTTCTAGTACTTCTGCAATTAGCAGAACAAGTGTCAGGTCACAGAAAAGATATTTTAAAATATAGAAACACATACTTCAAGTGTAAATGTGTCTATCGAGGTCCAATTTCATCCCGCTTTGCTCATACTAGGATATTGCTGATCCTATCTGTATAGAGTTACCCGTCCTAGAACACTACTGGTTCTATTTCTGATGAGTTCGTTCATATGTTATATTCCAGAATTAAGCTTAACCAAAGCTCTGATACCACGTTGAGACGACCCCAAATCCCGTACCGACGGAAACAAGGGTTATCTTTGGAATATAACACAGAAACAGATAATGGCAGAACAAAATTAAATGTATACACCAGATAATGAACAATAGAATATACTGGATAAAGGTAATCATCAGAGTTACACAGTAAACAGGATCTTACTTAGTACAAATACAGTTTAGCTATACATAAATGTCTACAGCGGAAATAAGCAAAATATGTACAATAGTAGCTGAACAACATAAAAAGAGATAAATGATAGAATCCATCTTCAGCTCCAGCTATCCAGAAAGAACCAGCTAAACCTGAATACAAGGCTGCCCGTGAAGAAAAAGGGGCACCCGAGTTTGAAAGTGAAACAAACTACGAGTCAGTCATGGGACTGGTATGAGAAATCTACTCAACACATATATAATTTGGCTAATCACAGGACCACGCCACTTTCGTGGAACGGGTTTACTCCATCGGATTGCTAGTGCTTTAAAACAAATCTTTCTTTTAAACATCGCTATGCTTTTTATAAAAATGAATCCGTTATAAGACTCAGTTCCCATCACACAATGCAACGCAAACCGGAGGATAGAGTTTTTACCTTATAACGGCCAAAATATGCTTGATACGAATAAAACAAAGGCATTTGATATTATTGCTAGTGTGTACGTGTTTTGAAAACAATTTCAAATCATAACTATCAATCATAGACGGCATGGGTACCATATATCATGTCGCCATATATATATACAATCAAAACCGTACAGTCACGTAATTGGAAATTGAATTTCCGTCATGAACCAAGGCAAAAGATAGTCCTTACCGAATTCGAGACTGCCCAGCCCGAGTCTCAGGATCAGAACGCATCGACCCTTGGATCGTCAGGGCCGGTCCACCGATGTGGATTAAAATGCCTGAGCACTACGTTTCGCCGCCCTTTGGGGCGTAAGCGAGCCAACAAGTGACTCCATCGGACCCGGATCGTCCGATCTAACCGAGGCGCCTCGCAACAGCAACAACCACATAGGTGAAAAGTATATAAATGTCAGGGCTGGTAGGTCACTGACACCACCCTAGCTAGGAGGAAACGCAGGCCCTCCCTGATGTCCTCTCCCGTTTCTGGTTCATACCGGGGTGTGAGGCTCGCGATTTTACGTTATACACAAAGCTACGCCACACAGGCGGTGCTTTGATCATCACCACAAGACTTTGCTTTTCAACAGAAGCCCTGATCACTGCATCTTAGCATGCCACACAGGCAATTCATGCCATGCGACTGATATCCATCGATATACAACCTCTGAGCTCGTGCGTCTCATAGAAGGGCGTTAAGCAAAAGAATAAATCCTCCGCCGCCAAACAGATGTATATTTAATAGAGATCAATCAACACAGAATAAAATCCAATGTCAGACACACAGTCCATTTACAAGTCCGTTCTGGGTCTGAACGAAACCGGAGGCACTAAATACCTCGCAAACCCATCGATCACCACGTACGTCTGGACGATCACCACTCATTATCCATATTTCGGGATGCCTCCCAATCAGGACCTTGGTTACCATCCAAACGAGGTGAAGATCTCCGGTCTTCGACCACCGTCTTCATCTTCGACTTTCAATCGTCGGCCAATTATTTGAAATGAGAATTAACTCGGCCTTTTCAAATAATTCACGTATATTTAGAATTTTAAATCAATTTATTTCAATGGTTAAATCATTCGACAACACCAATTTTGTTCTTTAATGTAATTTTCACACCCAACACATTCAACCATCAAACACCACATAAATCGAGCAAATTCAGTTTATTTCCACTCCATATCATTTATGATATTTTATAACGATTTATCGCTATTTTTATTTATTCTAAAATAGCCAATTTATTCAAAACGACGCTTCGGGCCATAACGCGGCCGTGGCGCTGCTTTTCTTCAGATTTGATTTACACATATCTGAAAATCTAACCGTTGGATCTTCACAAAATTTACATCATTAGAAAGGTCTTTTCAAAACGAATCCAACGGTTCCAGTTTCGGGAAAATTCGACGGTCGGATCTCCCGGTACAATCGTTTGAAGTTTCGATTTCAAAATACAAACTGCAGCGTCGTTATTCGATTAAATATATATATATATATATATATATATATATATATATATAAATATAATCGTTCCTGGCGCTGTTTTTCTTCATATTTGAATTAAACATTCCAGACAATCCAACCGTTGGATTTTTACAAAGTTGGTGCCGTTGGAAAGATTTTTCCAAAGCGAACCCAACGGTTGAGGTTTCGCGAAAATCCAATGGTGGGATTCCCCGCACTAGTTGTTTGAAATCACGGTTTCAAAATACGAACTGCACGGCTACGTTTCGTTTTAATTTTAATTTTATTTATATATTTATATAAATATAGTTCATTCAACAATTTCAATATCGTTTTCACTTCAAATATTTCACTAACGCCTTAAAATTTTGGAAAATTTCGCCATAACCTCCTTTGTACGGGAGGGGCTGGGAAAATTCCCAAATAGCCACACGGGCGTCTCATGTCGAAAAGAAAAAGAAAAAGCTAAGCGGCTAGCCAACAGGCTCATAAAATCATCACCCAAACAAAACAATAAATGTGTACCTATTTGTCGGGCACAAAATTTTATTCCTCTTCTCTAGCCCCTTTGCTATAACCTGTTCAATAAATATGCATGTACATATATACAGTTTTTATCATTTATCATTTTCCATTCAACTTCATATTTGATTCCATTTGGTTTAAAAACACCATTCATTCTAACGTTGCATGTATAGGCAAAAATCATATCATTAGTTAATTAATGAATATTTCAACTCATATATGTTTATTTGAACGAGTGGCTATTTTTAACACTTCACATTTCAACAATTCGTGTATATAATAAAAATGTGATTTTTATTGTAAAACCATTCATTTCAAAACACTATTATTTTATATAGTTTATATCGGTGATTAAAAATAGGATTTTTCTTATAAAACAATTCCTTTCAAAACGAGATTATTTTACACAGTTCATATAGTCGATAAAAGGTGATTTTTATTATCAAACAATTTATTCCAAAATATGAATACCATTCAACACATGAATTTCAAATCAACGAATGAATATCGATTCAACACATGAAGGTTTTCTATAGTTTCTATATATAGATAAAAATGTGATTTTTATATTTAAAACGCGAATACCATTCAACACATGAATTTCAAATCAACGAATGAATATCGATTCAACACATGAAGGTTTTCTATTCAAATAATAAATATAGTTTCAACAAATGAAAATAATTCAAACACATGAATATTATTCAAAATTTCGACAGCATAACGGCAGGGTAGTTAAAACCGGGACCGTCCCTACTACGGCTCCTCGCTCTACCTTAAAACCTCGCGGTTTTTGACAATGAGAATCATGCATCTAGTTCGCACGCAGGCGTCATGTATATATTTATTTCATTTCCACAAACTAATCCTATGTGGTTTCAACCAAATATTTCTCAACCACAAACGGGTATTTTTCAACCACAATCAATCAATATCAACCACAAACAATCCCAAACAACCATTCGCTATCAATCAATTTTCACACCAATCACAATCAATAAATATCGTCCATGGTTTGTGGACGAGGGGCGTATATATATATATTTATATATAGCAATTCACTTTTATTTCAACACATATATAATTTTTACAACGCATATACAACTTATACATCGATCGTACAACTTATACAACGCTTATACATGAGGTGTACAACGCTAATATAACTCATACATCGACTATATAATTTATACATCGTCGTTTTCCATACTGTTTTTAAATCAGAAATCTCACATTGGGTTCCACTCCACCAAAAATAGCAGAAGGCTCAGAAAAATATGCGGTCTCTTCTAAAATGTAGAAGACGTCCTCACGGTCACGATGTTTCCTGTTTCATCGAATTTCATTAACATAGCAAAAAGATATGATTTTTCAAAGTTTGCGACGGTTTTAAACTGTTAAAATCAGTTTTAAATTAAAACAGCCGATACTTGCTTGAAATCTTCGAAACTAGGTTTCGATCAATCCGCTGATTGTTGCTTCGATCGGCCAGCGCCACCTTGTCGGGCTAGGAGAGGCGCACGTGCGCCAGGGAGGGGGTCGAGCTCGGTGGTCCCCAGGCGGCGGAATCAGGGTGCGAACGGCCGAACTTCACGAAGGTGGTTCTCCCCCTACTGGCCACGAAAAAATCCATTGCTTATATGGATTTGAAGATCATGAGATGTACTACAAAAACCTTAACTGTGGCATTGGATTTCATTGAGCGGATCAGAAGAAAAAGAGGAGAGAAGGAAGCGGCCAATTTCCGCCGTCGTTCGAGTTGGGGAGAGAGAAAAGCGGGGGGGGGGGGGGGGGGGGAGGGGTTTCTGACGTGGCCCAATCATATTTTTTTATTTTATTTATAAAGTTTTAAAATCCGAAAATACCCCTTGTCACACACGAACATCAATCCAAGCCCAACGACTGTCGTCCCTAGCGTTTTACCCCCATTCCGAACACAATGGGATATGCTTCGTAACCCAATTCGGCTGTTACGATAGGTTTCCGTTGAATTTAAAATATAAATCTTTATATATTCAATTTAAACGCACATTTTAAATTACCGGGGCCACATACTGACTTGAAAAATTCCAGAAAAATAAATCTAGCTATGTTTTGATGATACGGTCCCAACAATACTAGTTTCGTCGAATTCTGAGACTGTTTGCAAAAAGGCCCATTTTTGGTCGATCCAATTTAACTGTAATTGACCAAAACACATTTTCCTTTGCCACGCTCACATATCAGCTTCAAAAATTATGAAATTTGAAACCTAGCAATAACTTCACATCCCGGATCCAACAAAAGTGGTTTCGTCGAATTCCGAGGTCGTATGCAAAATGGACATTTTCACGGGCTATATAAATTCCATATCGACCCTTCTGAAAATTCATTTGGCCATAACTTTTGCTTTCCGTTATGAAAATTCGATTTTTCCGATTCGTTAGAAAGGCATTCACTAACAAATTTAAATATTTTTGGTTTTGCTAAAATCCGTTTTGTTTTGCACCCGGTACAGTCCGACAAAGTTTGAATTCAAATTTTGAAACTGCAGCGCCATTTCAGGCCTTGTTTATAATTATAATAAATTATATTCGTTTTTAATTGTCGATTCAACTCACTTTTCATTGCCATTATCTAAAATATTTATTTTAAATATTTAAAATCCATTATTTTAGCCAATTTAAAAATTTTAAATTGGTTCAGATTTTCTGGGTCGTTACATGGGCGTGTATTCAATTCCTTACATACTTGATAGCCCAATCTCGATGTCCAGTAATATACCCAAAATTCTTATCATATGTTATATTTCAAAATGATTTACTTAGTTTCAGATTAATTTATATTTTCAAGAATACGCTCTCTCAATCATAATACTCCAAAATCTCATTCTATGGAATTTCAAAACCTATCTTGTAACGACCCACCATTTTTACCGCTCCAAGTCGGTAATTAAACCATCTTGAAACGTTCAAGATGACATATTGTTATTAGCTCCTGAGGTAAATAGAACAAATCGCAGAATCACATATCACAGACACATATACAAAGCAAAATGATATCTCGCAGCGGAAAATAAATAATACAATAGTAGTTCATGAAGCTACTACATAAAATTTTTACATCAGAGTTTACATAAATAATACAACAGAAGTTTAAAACAATTAATTTCTAATACATGAATAAATGCAATTGTCTAAATAGAAATGACAGAATTAACTGGATAATTGGAACGACCAATCAATAGGTGGATATAGGACGAGCAAAACCCAATATAACTTCAGACTCCAAAGTGAATCTTGAAAGCAGTAATAATCAATCTGACTCGAATCATAATGCAAAACAAAATAATTCGGATCAGGACTAACATTCTCATAGAAATAAATCAATTCAAATGAAATGTTCGATGAAGTGCCCTCAATAACTTAAAGGATGTTTGGGATCACCGTCCTCTAAGGTCTGTCAAACTAATACACTATATATCAATTACGTAAATATCAAAATAGCATAGGCGGAATTAGCATACTTACACTGTTGGTATATTTCATAACAAATTTTTTATTTCAAATTTAACAAATCATATCGCATTTACAAATTTCAGGTCAAAACTTGCTTTTCAATTTGAATAAATCATATCGTTTTTATAATTCCAAACATACAATTTGAAGTCGTTATTTATAAATTCAAATCAATTCATAAAATCGAGTTATAGTTTAATAAGAGTTCTTTAGGTCAATTTTAAAAATCAAATCCTTTAAGTCAAATTCAGTTTATATAATTTAACTCAAATATCATATTTCAATTTCAATAAATCGTATCATATTCCAATTAAACATCATTTTACAAAATCCAAGTTTATTTCTTTCAATATTTAAATCATTCAATTTTTCATTTAGGTTACTTTAAAAATCAAATTCATTCCTGAATTTGGAAATTCAATTTCAAAATAATTTCACAATTGAAGTTCGTCTTTTATAACTTCAAATTAATTCGAATTATAAATTCATATCTTCTATCAGTTCATTCATTAAATCAAGTTTCGCTATATAAATTTACATCTTAAACCTCAAATTCAAATCACGAAAATCTATATTATCTACCACCTTAGTTTATTATTAAAGTTTAAAAATACATAGATAAAAAATTAACTTTGAAAATAAAAATATATATAAGTTTTATAAAATTCTAAAATAAATTATAAACATATATAAGATTTGAATAATATAGAAATAGGTTTAAAAGAAAATTTTATTATAATACATTAAGTTTAAAATTTGAAAATACATATATGATTAAATTTATAAAATATAAGTTTAAAATTTTTAAATATGAATATAAAATATAAAAAATCTTAAGTTATTATTTTCAAATAAAATTTTCAAATCAGTTTACTTCTAAACACGACCAACGGTGTCCGTATACAGTTTCTACCCTATGGTCAAGTGATATGGATATTTATCATTTCAATCCGCATTCCCAAATTCAGTAAAAATCGTTTAGGTCTATCATTTCAACCTATAACGATTTTCCCTAATCTAATGTCCGTTCGGGTATGTATAATTTCAACCCTTAGTGATTTTTCCTAAACTAGGGGTATCAACAATCACATAACATCAATCACAACATATATATTATCAGTGCAACTACTTGTCATATGAATATATCGTGTCACATATGAAATGTGCATGCATACCAAATCAAACAATTTCTACTGATAATCCTATACATCTCATATAACGGTTCATTATTGATCTAACATCCATGTAAAATTCAAGTCAGGTGTGAGATAAACTCACCTTGCGTGGCAATTTGAAAAAGAGATGACATTCAATGGAGAAATTGATATGGACACCAAAAATCAGATTAGACCAAAGCTCGACGAACACAGCTTGACTCAAGTCATTACGGCAAATGGATCTCAAAACCATGGCACAAGATTTAAATAACAAATCAACTCAAGACTCTCTCCCTCTTCTTTCCCAATAAGACTTCAGCCATTAAGTAATCTTGGCCAAACAAGACAACGAGCTTCATGAAACATGTATATTTGAGCATAAAAGAAATCCAAACTACAACAAATGGTCAAAATAAAAATGGGATCTTGGCCAACATATTTATCATGGCAAGGCAGGACAATACTGCATCGAGACCGCGCTTAAGGAAACAGGGAGAGAAACCGTGTTCATCATTTTTTCTAAAAAGGGTATAGGTTCATGTAGGAAAAAGTGGAACGAGGTTCGACGCAGAAGAAGGTGGTCGGGGCAGTACTGCCTGGGTCTACAGGTACATAGGTCGGAGCGCAGAGAGGAGAAGGTCGGCGTCAGTCAAGCTGGTTTGTTTGTTTTTATATGGCACAAATAGAGGCATGATCGGAGGGGAGAAGCATGGTCTTGGGCCGGTGACGGACGACGACGCAATTTGGGGTGGAGATGAACGACCATGGTGGCTAGGAGATGGAGGGAGGAGGTGCGGCTCGGATATATATGTAGAGAAGTGTTTGAATGAGGAAAAGAATGGAGCAAAAGTAAGGTACGGGAAGGATAAAGAATGAGAGGTGAAACTGAAACGTGAAGAAAAGAGGCGGGTGGGAATGGAATGAGACAGGGCGCATTATATTGTATACACAACTGTTTGGGAAAGTAAAGTACGAAAAGGTTTTAAAATTCCAAGATCGAACGTTCCTTTCTTTTTTTATATCAAGCACGGTTTTGAAAAATGAAGAGTTGAATGCAAACGTATTGCATGAATGTGTTGAAACAAACATTGGAAAATTAAAGAACGTGCGCGTGAATAAATAATACAGAATGGTTGGAAAAAAATGGGATGCATAGCTTGGGAAAATGAAAGTGTATGCATTGGTTAAATATATAATGTGGCTTTTGGTTGCATGAGTTGGCTAAAAAACTTTTGGTTTCTTCTTTTATTTCATACGAAACAGTAGCATTGGAAGTTCAATAATTATGAACGCCTGCATGAAAGTTCATGTTAGAAAGAAGGTAAAATGTGTCCACTTTGTGAACAATAAAGTATTTGGGTGGTTTAGTAAAATAAATGGATGAGTTTTGAAAATCCAAAATATCTTGAAAAATATGCAAGATCCGGATATGGACACTTTGAACTCAAATGACTTTATTTCAAAAATGAATTGCACAGCCTTTTGGCAATTTCAGCACGAACAGTGCACCAAAACCGACAAACAAATATATTTTGGAAATCAGTGCGACGAGACGGACACAACGGTATATAATTTGCAGTGCTAGGATGCTCTGTTCAAAAGGGCATGATGGACCCCTTTCAAAAGGAAAAATGGCACGAGAAAACAATTAAACGAAGATCAAAACGTCTAAATTTTGCATAATGGATTTCGCTGTCATATTCATGACAACAAACAGAATATTTTTCATATTTGTCCGAACTGATTTCAGAGAAATTTTACAGTTGCTAAAATTTGAATTGTTAGACGCAGCTTTGCACTGAAAATGCGCGACTGGCAAACATTCAAATTTTTCAACGAAATTAATTTCTATGCTATGTATGGTTAGACGCATCTCAAATATATTTTTTTCGGATTTTTATTTTTTTTATTTTACATTTTCATTTTATTTGAGATATATCGGTTGCTGCAATTGCAAATAATCGTCAAAACTGATCCAAACGAAGTGACCAAAATTTGACATTTTCAATATAAAATTATTTAAATCAATTCCAAACGAAAATAACAAAACATTAAAGATAAACGTTTCATTATAAATCAATTTTATGTTTTAATTTTCCTAAATAAATTCAAATTCAACTAAATAAACTCGATTTAATTTATATACTAAATAAGATCGAAATTGAAAATATTATTAAAATATATTCATATCAAATCAAATTCATTCGTTATATAAAAACCAAAATAAATTTAGTTTTTAATTCAAAATCAAAATAGTTATAAAAATACAAAGGAATTTTTTCAAAATAGCCTTGTTTTTAAAACTAATAGTGGATTTAGGCTAGTTTTGAAACTACTTGCAGTAATAGGCTTGTTTTGTCCACCTCGGCGCTGAGGTGGTCAGTTGTTTTAAAAAAATACACGTGGGCGCACTTTTGAAGTGTGCCCCTTATAAAAATATAAGGGACAAATTTTAAAATAGGCTTATTTTTAAAACTAATAGCAAATTTAGGCTAGTCCTTGAAACTATTTGCAGAAATAGGCTTGTTTTTGAACAACTATGCCTATTTCCGTAAATAGTTTCAAAACTAGCCTAAATCTGCTGTTAGTTTTAAAAACAAGCTTATTTGAAAATTTGTCCAAATACAAACAAATGAGTTTTAAACAAATAAAACAAAATAAAAAACAAAATTTATATTAAATAAATAAATAAAAATACACTTAAAATTCCGTTTTGTTACATTCTCTCCCACTTAAACCTTTTCGTCCCCGAAAAGGAACAAGAAAGGAAAATAGTGATTAAATAATAATATATTTAAAACAATAGTTCAAATTTATTTTCATATCCATATATACTTTGAAAATTTATATATACTTAAATCATGTTAAAATATTGACTAACATTTCAAAATAAATTTAAATATTCACTCGATATCTCGATTGGCGAAATATATTTATCCCACTTTCGAAACCCGAAAATAGATATCGATGATGCTGCGCAGTCATCACCAAAATCATTTTCAAGTGACTAGAGTGTGACTCTATATCTATCAAATACTTATAGGATTTAACATATACATTAATCAGACGTATACCCCAAATCACTAGGTATTTGATAGGACAATTTTAACGTCAGGTAAATACTCAAAACATCTTTCTATATTTAAACAGAATATATATCAACGTTTTCAAAATAATATATTTCAAATCGTTAAAATTTCAAATAGGGAAAATATATATATATATATATATATTTCTCCCCTATTCTCGTTTATTTATTAAAATTCAACTTCAATTCTTAATAAATATACAAACAATATTTTTATCAAATCAAATATATAACAATGTTGTTTTATACTATATTTAGATATTTTCAAATCAATGTTAACTATATTCAAACTTATAAAACTTGTTATGGGTAAGGAATAGTTACATAATTCGAGTTAAAAGCTGAACGAACGAAAAAACCAAATCAAAAGAGGATCGACGAAGGAAGATGGATTCGAATGGAAAGGAAAATTCCAAGAGAAGATTTAAAATTAACAAAATTTTATATTCAAAATATTTGTTTTAAAAACATTTAAAATCTCTTTCTTAATTTATTATGTTGGGGTTATATAAATTTAATTTCAGGTTATTGTTTTATTAATTAAACGTTTGAAAATACTTGATAACTCGAAGTTTAACAGGTCTATTGTCGTTCGTACAGACGTTAGGCATACGCTGGTTGGGCGCATGACAAAAACTTTAAGTACTAATTATCCTTGTTTCAACTCCCAGTGAAAGTACTTAAAACATTTAAAATATATATCGAAAATATTTCCCCTATGGATCGCGGTTACTCGGCGGTTTGCGCTACCATCCTAGTAGAATCGCTTGTAACCATAGGTATCATACCCCTCGAATTTCGCCTTGGTTATTGCCACAGATCGCAGTTACACGGCGGGTTACATCACTATCCCAGTGAAATAGCTTGTAACTGTAGGTATCGCGCCCCAGAATTAAGCTATGGCGTCTAGATCGCAGTTACGCTATAGTTACGTCACTACCCCAGTGAAATCGCTTGTAACTGTAGGCATATCGCCCCCCGAATTACGCTAGAATAGATAAGTGATAATAATAATCAATGTGATCTCATCGAGTGAGATTCCAATATTCATGGATACGCTAATCGACGGAGCACCAATGTAGTTACGATTTTCGATTTTCGATGGACACTCTCGACGTAGTGCCAACACAATCCCTCTCTCAGAAATTGCGATTTCGATGGAAGGTACCTCCCATACCTTTATTTCGAAAACATATATATTACTTCGTTTCACGTTTTGCATATATCACACATACATAAATATCAATTTACATAGATTTCGTTTTCAACGTCATGTTTCAAATATATCATTCGTATATAATTTCAATTGTGTAAGGTTTCATTAATTAACTTCCAATTCAACAGCTTTCGAATTAATCATCATTTTATATTAATCTTCCATATATATAAGGTTCGAAATCTTCATATTAGATATTCAATATTAAAGATTTCTCGAATTTTCATTTCAATACTAATTCAGTTTGATTTTAAAATAAATTTGAATATTTAATATCATTCCAAATCTTGTTCACAAACGGTTGGATCACTCAAATAGTTGAAAATTTTATTTTTCAATTCAATAATTGGAAATCATGAGTTCAAACATTTCTTATCAAAACATCACAAGATTGTATAATTACACTATCTAATATATAGGATTATCATTCGACCAAACTCGAGAATCAATTTCCAATTTTCTTTAAATCATTCAAAATATTCATATATATGTATATCAAATCATGCTTCATAAATCAAACTTCGTTGGATAAACGTTAGCAAAGCTACCCAAGTGGTCTCTATTCATATATTTTCCTTTTTGAAAACATTTCATGAAATCATTTCAAGCTTTTTTTATTCAAAAATACTTGTATATACTACTAGTACATTTTCCAAACTCTAGAGATCAATTTCAAAGTATTCCAAAACAAAATTCTCAAGGTTTAGTCAAACGATCTCCTTAGTTATAACTGAATCATTTTATTCCACAATTTAATTTTATTTGCAATATTTACTTTACTCTCATAGTCTTGAAAAACCGCGACAACCCTTAGATGGATTTCAAATGAGATTAAATTCAAATCGAAGGAGAAACCGAACAAAGAAGCTATCAAAGAGGACGAATTCAAAGAGTGGGAATTCCGAAAGGATATAAATTTCAAAATAATTTATATTTTCAAAATACGCTCTCTCACAAGAAGGATTCTGCGACTAATTCCACTCATTCTAGGGTATAACTACCCTATCAATAACACGCTTTTACCCCATAAGCTAAAGCTTTGGTTAAACCAAAGCTCTGATACCAACTGTAATGACCTGCCAATTTTACTGCTATAAGTCTGTAATTAAACCAACTTGAAACATTCAAGATGACAGATTGTTATTAGCTCCTGAGGTAAATAGAACGAATCACAGAGTCATAGATCACAGACACAGAGAAAAATGATATCTCGCAGCGGAAAATAAATAATACAATAGTAGTTCATGAAGCTACTAAATAAAAATTTACATCATAGTTTACATAAATAATACAACGGAAGTTTAAAACAATAAATTTCTGATACATGAATAAATGTAATTGTCTGAACAGAAATGACAAAATTAACTGGATAACTGGAACGGCTGATCAGTAGGTGGATATAGGACGAGCAAAACCCAATATAACTTCAGACTCCAAAGTGAATCTCAAAAGCAACAATAATCGATCTGACCCGAACCATAATGCAAAACAAAATAATTCGGATCAGGACTAACACTCTCATGGAAGTAAGTCAATTCAAATGAAATGTTTGATGAAATGCCCTCAATAACTTAAAGGATGTTTGGGATCAACATCCTCTAAGGTCCGTCAAACTAATACACTATATGCAATAGTGTATATCATTAAGTAAATATCAAAATAGCGTAGGCGGAATTACCATACTTAAACCGTTGGTATATTTCATAACAAATCTTATATTTCAATTTAACAAATCATATCATATTACAAATTTTAGTTCAAAACTTGCTTTTCAATTTGAATAAATCATATCATTTTTATAATTCCAAACATACAATTCAAAGTCATTATTTATAAATTCAAATCAATTCATAAAATCGAGTTTTAGTTTTATAAGAATTCTTTAGGTCGATTTTAAAAATCCAATCCTTTATGTCAAATTCAGTTTATATAATTCAACTCAAATATCATATTTCAATTTCAATAAATCGTATCATATTCCAATTAAACATCATTTTACAAAATCCAAGTTTATTTCTTTCAATATTTAAATCATTTAAGTTTGCATTTAGGTTATTTTAAAAATCAAATTCATTCTTGAATTTGGAAATTCAATTTCAAAACAATTTCACAATTCAAGTTCGTCTTTTATAACTTCAAATCAATTCGAATTAAAAATTCATATCTTCAATCAATTCATTCATTTAATCGAGTTTCGCTATATAAATTTACATCTTAAACCTCAAATTCAAATCACGAAAATTTGTACTTATCTATCACCTTAGTTTATTAATAAAGTTTAAAAATACATACATAAAAAATTAACTTTGAAAATAAATATATATAAGTTCATAAAATTCTAAAATAAATTTATAAACATATATAAGATTTAAATAATACAGAAATAGGTTTAAAAGAAAATTTTATTATAATATATTAAGTTTGAAATTTGAATATACGTATATGATTAATTTATAAAATATAAGTTTAAATTTTTTAAATGTAAATATAAAATGTATAAAATCTTAAGTTATTATTTTCAAATAAAATTTTCAAATCAGTTTACTTTAAAACACGACCAACGGTGTCCGTATACAGTTTCTACCCTATGGTCAAGTGATACAGATATTTATCATTTCAATTTGCAATCCCAAATTCAGTAAAAATCGTTCAGGGTCTATCATTTCAACCTATAACAATTTTCCCTAATCTAATGTCCGTTTGGGTATATATCATTTCAACCCTTAGTGATTTTTCCTAAACTAGGGGTATCAACAATCACAAACAACAATCACATAACATTAATCATAACATATATATTATCAGTGCAACCTACGTGTCATATGAATATATCGTGTCACAAATGAAATGTGCATGCATCTCTCTCCCCGTTTTCTCTCTCCCTGCTAACGATTAAAGGTGGAAACCACTTCCACCGTTCCCATCCATTTTCCGACCAAACCAGGAAGAATCAGACCCTGCTCCAGTTCAACTTTTTGAAGAACTCTCTCTCCTCTCCAAATCCATATAAGGAGCATCATTTATCGTTGAGTGTAGAAGGAGAACGATCGCCGAGAAGTCGAAGACTTCACAGCGTCGCAGCCGCCTCCCTGGTGGATCGAACTGGCCATCCCCTCTGCGCACGTGCGCCTCTCCTCCCTCTTCCTTGTGGTGAAGACCGATCGACGAATCGCTGCACGGATTTGCGTGAAAATCAAAACCTAGTTTTGAACGAATAGCTGAGGTAACGGTTTATTTTATTTTAAACTATTATATAGCACTTTAAAGCCCTACGGTTTATGATTTCACTGTAAAAATCATATCTTTCTCGTTTGTTGACGAAATTCAGTGAAACAAGAGATGCCGGGATCGCGAGGACGTCTTCTACATTATAGAAGAGACCGGATATTTTTCTGAGCCTTCTGCTATTTTTGGTGGAGTGGAACCCAATGTGAGATGTCTAGTTTATAAATGATATGGAAAACAACGATGTATATATTATATAGTCGATGTATGAGTTATATAAGCGTTGTACACCACATGTATAAGCGTTATATAAGTTGTATGTTCGATGTATAAGTTATATATGCGTTGAAAAAGTGATAATGCGTTGAAATAAATTGAAATGATATTGAAATGAAATTGAAATATAGTTATATACGTATATATATATACATACATATATACTCCCCTTGTCCACAGACCATGGACGATATTTGTTGGTTGTGATATTGTTTCGATTATTGGTTGAGGTGAAATTTGGTGAATATCATGAATGGTTGATTTGAAATGATTGATTGGGGTTGAAATCCCAATATGATTTGTATATGGGAAAATTCGTCTGCGTACGAACTTGGTATTGAAAATCCCCATTGTCAAAAACCGTGAGGTTTTAAGGTAGAGCGAGGAGCCGTACTAGGGACGGTGCTGGTTTTAAACACCCTGCCGTTATGCTGCCGAAATTTTCAATAATATTCATGTGTTAGAATTATTTTCATGTGTTGAAACTATATTCATGTGTTGAATAGAAATTCATGTGTTGAATAGAAATTCATGTGCTGAATGAAATTCATGTGTTGAAAAAATTCTTTGAAATATAAAAATAATATTTTCCCCTTATATTGGAACTATATAAAATAATCGTGTTTTGAAATAAATTGTTTTACAATAAAAATCACATTTTTATTATATATAGAAACTATCGTACTATATTCATGTGTAGAATAGAAATTCATGAGTTGAAACTATAGTCATGTATTGAATAGAAATTCATGTGTTGAGTAGAAGTTCATGTATTGAATGAAATTCATGTGTTGAATAAATTCTTTGAAATATAAAAATAATATTTTTACCTTATAGATGAACTATATAAAATAATCGTGTTTTGAAATAAATTGTTTTGAAATAAAAATCACATTTTTATTATATATATAAACTATAGAAAATATTAATGTGTCGAATAAAGGACTAGAACGATAGAAATCATATTTTTATCGTATGTGTGATGTCGAAAACATCATGTGTTGAATATGTAGATTGAACAATAAAATCTACATTTTTATTGTGAATATGAAGTGTTAAAAATAGTGATGTGTTGAAATAAATATCTATTGGATAAAAATATCATTTTTATCAAATATATGAAGTGAATATGGTTTTGAAATCGAAGAATGAACTATATATATATATAATTAAAATAAATCGAATAACGAAGCTGTAGTTCGTTTTTGAAACCGTGATTTCAAACGATTAGTGCGGGAGATCCGACCATCGGATTTTCCCGAAACCGAAACCGTTGGGTTCGCATTGGAAATATCTTTCCAACGACACCCATTTTGTGAAAATCCAACGGTTGGATTGTCTGGAATGTTTAATTCAAATCTGAAGAAAAACAGCGCTAGAATCGATTATATATATATAATTAAATTAAATCGAATAACGACGCTGCAGTTCGTATTTTGAAATCGTAACTTCAAACGATTAGTGCGGGAGATCCGACTGTCGGATTTTCCCAAAACTGAAACCATTGGATTCGTTTTGAAAAGATCTTTCTAGTGATATAAAATTTGTGAAGATCCAACGGCTAGATTTTCGGATATGTGTAAATTAAATCTGAAGAAAAACAGCGCCACAGCCGCGTTATGGCCTGAAGCGTCGTTTGAGTGAATTGGCTATTTTTAAATAAATAAAAATTGCGATAAATCGTGATAAAATATTATAAACGATGTGGAATGGAAATAAACTGAATTTGTTCGGTTTATGTGATGTTTGATGGTTGAATGTATTTGGCATGAGAATTACATCAAAGAATAGAATTAGTGATATCGAATAATTTAACCATTGAAATGAGTTGATTTGAAATTCTAAGTATACGTGAATTATTTGAAAAGGCCAAGTTGATTCTCATTTCAAATAATTGATCGACGATTGAAAGTCGAAGATATGAAGACGGTGCAAGACCGATGATCTTCACGTCGAATGGCGGGGTGCTACTGATGCTCATGATAGGAGTAGCTACCTTAAAGGGGTTGAAGTAGTAGCCGTCCGGACGTACTTGTTGATTGTACGGATATGCGAGGTATTGAATGCCTCCAGTTTCGTTCAAACCCAAAACGAACTTGTAAATGGACTGTGTGTCTGACATTGGATTTTGTTCTGTGCTGATTGATCTTCATTAAATATATATCTGTTTGGCGGCGGAGAATTTATTCTTTTGCTTAACGCCCTTCTCTGAGATGTACGGAGCTCAGAGGTTATATATCGATAGAAATCAGTCTCATGGAGTGAATTGCCTGTGTGGCAGATGATCAAGGCTTCTGTTGAAAAGAAAAGCCTTGTGGTTGATGATTAAAGCACGGCCTGTGTGGCAAGCTTTGTGTATGACGTTGACTCGCGAGCCTCACACCCCGGTATGAACCAAAACGGGAGAGGACCTCAGAGAGGGCATGCGTTTCCTTCTAGCTAGGGTGGTGTCAGTGACCTACCAACCCTGACATTTATATTATTTTTACCTGTGTGGTTGTTGCTGTTGCGAGGCGCCTCAAACATATCGGTGACTTTGTGGAGCCGATGGAGTCATAGGACTCATTTACGCCCCAAAGGGCGGGGAAACGCAGTGTTCAGGCATTTTAATCCACATCGGTGGACCGGCCCTGATGATCCAAGGGTTGATGCGTTCTGATCCTGAGACATAGGCTAGATTGTCTCGAATTCAGTAAGGACGATCCCTTGCCTTGGTTCATGACAGAAATCCAATTTCCAAATACGATACCGTGCGGTTTTGACTATATACCTATATATGGCGACATAGTGGTATGGGGCATTAATGCCGTCTATGATTGATACTTATGATTTGAAATTGTTTTTGAAACATATAAACACTAGTAATAATATCAAACGCTTTTGTTTTATTCGTATCAAGCATACTTTGGCCATTATAAGGAAAAACTCTATCCATCGGTTTGTGTTGCATTGTGTGATGGGAACTGAGTCTTATAATGGCTTCATTTTTATAAAAAGCATTACGATGTTTAAAAGATTTACTTGTTTTAAAGCACTGGCAATCCAATGGAGTAAACCCGTTCCGCGAAAGTGGCGTGGTCCTGTGATTGGCCATATTATAAAATGTGTTAAGTAGATTTCTCATACCAGTCCCGTGACTGACTCGTAGTTTGTTTCACTTGCAAACTCGGGTGCCCCGATTTCTACACGGACAGCCTTGTATTTAGGTTTTAGCATGCTCTTTCTGGATAGCTGGAGCTGAAGATGGATTCTATCATTTATCTCTTTTTTTGCTGTTCAGCTCCTATTGTACATATTATGTTCTGTTTTCCGCTGTAGACATTTATGTATAGCTGAACTGTATTTGTACTAAGTATGATCCTGTATACTGTGTAACTCTGATGATTATGTTTGTCCAGTGTATACTATTGTACATTATCTGGTGTATTTATTTATTTCTGTTTTGCTGTTATCTGTTTATGTGTTATACTCTAAAGATTACCCTTTCCACCGTCGTACGGGGTTTGGGGTAGTCACAAACATGGTATCAGAGCTTTGGTTAAGCTTCGTTCTGGAATATAACATATTAACGAACTCGTCAGAATTAGAAATGGTTGTGTTCTAGGTCGAATTACTCATTACAGATAGGATCAGTAATATCCTAGTATGAGTATAGCAGAATCAAAATAACTTGTTAGAGATGGGGTCAGAAATGCCCCAGAACGAGTTGAGAGTTATATGTTTATAAATAATGTATTTGTGATTATATATATTGCCTGGTTTTAGAAATATGATTTTTGAAAAAGATATATATTTGAAAGATAAAAACAAATTGATTGTTGTCTTTGTTGTGTGGTTGTGGATTTGATTAATTAAATTATTAGAATGATAGCTAATTTAATCAATGAATGAATGGTAAATCTATGCAATTAAATTAAGTATTGAACTGGTTTAAAAATAGATAGAAATATATACATGTGCATTATATATGTTTGAATGGGTAAATGGATTAGCTGTTGAGTAAAGAATTTTTTTGCGTGCCCGACAAAAAAGGCAAACCTTAATGAGTTGGATGCGTAATTTTATCACTATATCAACTCCTGTGAATGACATTGGATGTGGAGTGCTGGTTATTCTGTGTGTAATAACAAACGTCGCCATAAGACCGTAACAATTAATTTTGAACTACACTACATGGCATACTTCTTGAAGATAGGCATACTTCATCATATACCACATAAGCATTTGGAGCTTGTGTGACGAGGTTGAAGATTTACCATACGAGCGAGAGGCTTGTATGGCGATGACTATATTTTACAGGTTGAACTGATGACGGATATGGATCATATAAAATATAATGGTAAATTGCAAGATTAATAAAAACCCCATACGGGTCTGGAGATGACAATAAACACGTCTCTCTGGTCATTAAGGCACAAAAACCATTTATAGGGTGAAGAGAATTTATTCTCTGGAGTTATGATCTATACACACTCCCCTGTGGACACCGGAATATATCACTCTATATATGTGCAAGCTTATTAGGATTTATTGGGTACCTAATACGGCCCAATAATTTTCCAAACCCCTCCCTGTACAAAGGAGGTTATGGCGAAATTTTTCAAAAATTTAGGGTGTTAGCCAAATTTTTGAAGAATTTGAAAATTCTTAGAAACTGAAAAGTTGAAGGATGGAAGCCATATTGAAAGTAGAGTTGGTTAATTAAACCACTTTCGACTTTGTTCCTTTTCGAAGACGAAAAGTTTTAAGTGGGGGAGATTGTAACAACCCGGAAAATCTGAGCCAATTTAAAAATTTTAATTTGGCTATTTTAGTGGATTTTGGATATTTAAAATAAAAATTTTAAATAATAACAATGAAAAGTATGTTTGAATCGATGTTTGAAAATAAATATAATTATTTTTAATTATAAACAAGGCCTGAAATGGCGCGACAGTTTCAAAATTTGAATTCAAACTTTGACTGACTATACCGGGTGCAAAATAAAACGGATTTTAGTGAAACCAAAAATATTTAATTTTGTTTATGAATATCTTTCTAACGAATCTGAAAAATCGAAGTTTCATAGCGGAAGTCAAAAGTTATGGCCAAATGAATTTTCAGAAAGGTCGCTATAGAGAATATATAGCCCTGGAAAATAGACATTTTGCAAACAACCTCAGAATTCGACGAAACTACTTTTGTTGGATCCGGGGTGTCAAATTATTGCTAGGTTTCAAATTCCATAATTTTTGAAGTTAGTATGTGAGCATGGCGAAGAAAAATGTGTTTGGTCAATTATAGTTAAATTGGATTGACCAGAAAATGGCCATTTCTCAAATGGTCTCAGAATTTGACGAAACAAGTTTTGATGGGACCGTATCGTCAAAACATAGCTAGATTTATTTCTCGGGAATTTTTAGGATCAACATGTGGCCTCGACAAATTGAAATGTACGTTCAAATCAAATATTGAATGTTTTATATTTTAATTTGAAGAAAAACTGACTGAAACAGTTGAATGGGCGTACGAAACATATCCCATTGTGTTCAGAATGGGGGTATTTAGCTAGGGACGACAGTCGTTGGGTTTGGATTGGAGTTCGTATGAGATAAGGGGTATTTTAGAATTTTAAAAATATATAAATTAAATAAAAAAATTTGATTGGGCCTCACTCTCTCTCTCCCCCCGTTTTCTCTCTCCCTACTAACGATTAAAGGCGGAAACCACTTCCACCGTTCCCATCCATTTTCTGACCAAACCAGGAAGAATCGGACCCTACTCCAGTTCAACTTTTTGAAGAACTCTCTCTCCTCTCCAAATCCATATAAGGAGCATCATTTATCGTTGAGTGTAGAAGGAGAACGATCACCGAGAAGTCAAAAACTTCACAACACCGTCGTCGCCTCCCTGGTGGATCGAACTGGCCATCCCCCCCGGCACACGTGCGCCTCTCCTCCCTCTTCCTCGTGGTGAAGATCGATCGACGAATCACTGCACGGATTTGCGTGAAAAACAAAACCTAGTTTTGAACAAATAGCCGAGGTAACGATTTATTTTATTTTAAACTGTTCTATATCACTTTAAAGCGCTACTGTTTATGATTTCACTGTAAAAATCATATCTTTCTCATTTGTTGACAAAATTCAGTGAAAAAAGAGACGCCGGGACCATGAGGACGTCTTCTACATTCTAGATGAGATCGGATATTTTTCTGAGCCTTCTGCTATTTTTGGTGGAGTGGAACCCAATGTGAGATTTCTAGTTTATAAACGACATGGAAAACAATGATGTATAAATTATATAGTGGATGTATGAGTTATATAAGCATTGTACACCGCATGTATAAGCGTTGTATAAGTTGTATGTTCGATATATAAGTTATATATGCGTTGAAAAAGTGATATATGCGTTGAAATAAATTGAAATGATATTGAAATATAGTTATATACGTATATCTATATATATATACTCCCCTCGTCCACAGACCATGGACGATATTTATTGGTTGTGATATTGTTTGGATTATTGGTTGATGTGAAATTTGGTGAATATCATGAATGGTTGATTTGAAATGATTGATTGTGGTTGAAATCCTAATAGGATTAGTATATGGGAAAATTCGTCTGCGTACGAACTAGGTATTGAAAATCCCCATTATCAAAACCGCGAGGTTTTAAGGTAGAGCGAGGATCCGTACTAGGGACGGTGCCGGTTTTAACTACCCTGCTATTATGCTACCGAAATTTTCAATAATATTCATGTGTTAGAATTATTTTCATGTGTTGAAACTATATTCATGTGTTGAATAGAAATTCATGTGTTGAGTAGAAATTCATGTGTTGAATAAATTCTTTGAAATATAAAAATAATATTTTTCCCTTATATAGGAACTATATAAATTAATCGTGTTTTGAAATAAATTGTTTTACAATAAAAATCACACTTTTATTATATATATATAAACAATCGAACTATATTCATGTGTTGAATAGAAATTCATGTGTTGAAACTATTTACATGTGTTGAATAGAAACTCATGTGTTGAGTAGAAATTCATGTGTTGAATAAATTCTTTGAAATATAAAAATAATATTTTTACCTTATAGATGAACTATATAAAATAATCGTGTATTGAAATGAGTTGTTTTACAATAAAAATAACATTTTTATTATATATATAAACTATAGAAAATATTCATGTGTCGAATAAAGGGCTAGAACGATAAAAATCATATTTTTATCGTATGTGTGAAGTCGAAAGCATTCATGTGTTGAATATGTAGATTGAACAATAAAATCTACATTTTTATTGAGAATATGAAGTGTTAAAAATATTGATGTGTTGAAATAAATATCTGTTGGATAAAAATATCATTTTTATCAAATATATGAAGTGAATATGGTTTTGAAATCGAAGAATGAATTATATATATATATATATATATAATTAAAATAAATCGAATAACGAAGCTGCAGTTTGTTTTTGAAACCGTGATATCAAACGATTAGTGCAGGAGATCCGACCATCGGATTTTCCCGAAACCGTTGGGTTCGCTTTGGAAATATCTTTCCAACGACACCCACTTTGTGAAGATCCAATGATTGGATTGTCTGGAATGTTTAATTCAAATCTAAAAAAAAACAGTGCCAGAATCGATTATATATATATATATAATTAAATTAAATCGAATAACGACACTGCAGTTCGTATATTGAAATCGTAACTTCAAACGATTAGTGCGGGAGATCTGACAGTCGGATTTTCCCAAAACTGAAACCGTTGGATTTGTTTTGAAAAGATCTTTCTAATGATATAAAATCTGTGAAGATCCAACGGCTAGATTTTCATATATGTGTAAATCAAATCTGAAGAAAAATAGCGCCACAGCCGCGTTATAGCCTGAAGCGTCGTTTGAGTGAGTTGGCTATTTTTAAATAAATTAAAATAGCGATAAATCGTGATAAAATATTATAAATGATGTGGAATGGAAATAAACTGAATTTGCTCGGTTTATGTGATGTTTGATGGTTGAATGTATTTGGCGTGAAAATTACATTAAAGAACAGAATTAGTGATATCGAATAATTTAACCATTGAAATGAATTGATTTGAAATTCTAATATACGTGAATTATTTGAAAAGGCTGAGTTGATTATCATTTCAAATAACTGATCGACGATTGAAAGTCGAAGATTTGAAGACGGTGCAAGACCGATGATCTTCACGTCGAATGGAGGGGTGCTACTAATGCTCATGATAGGAGTAGCTAACTTGAAGGGGCTGAAGTAGTAGCCGTCCGGACGTACTTGTTGATTGTACGGATATGCGAGGTATTGAGTGCCTCTGGTTTCGTTCAGACCCAGAACGAACTTGTAAATGTACTGTGTGTCTGACATTGGATTTTGTTCTGTGCTGATTGATCTCCATTAAATATATATCTGTTTGGCGGCGGAGAATTTATCCTCTTGCTTAACTCCCTTTTCTGAGACGTACGAGCTCAGAGGTTATATATCGATAGAAATCAGTCGCATGGAGTGAATTGCCTGTGTGGCATGCCTAAGTGGCAGATGATCAAGGCTTCTGTTGAAAAGCAAAGTCTTGTGGTTGATGATCAAAGCACGGCCTGTGTGGCATAGCTTTGTGTATGACGTTGATTCGCGAGCCTCATACCCGCGGTATGAACCAGAAACGGGAGAGGACCTCAGGGAGGGCATGCGTTTCCTTCTAGCTAGGGTGGTGTCAGTGACCTACCAGCCCTGACATTTATATTATTTTCACCTGTGTGGTTGTTGCTGTTGCGAGGCGCCTCAGATACATCGGTGACTATGTGGAGCCAATGGAGTCATATGACTCATTTACGCCCCCAAAGGGCGGGGAAACGCAGTGTTCAGGCATTTTAATCCACATCGGTGGACCGGCCCTGACGATCCAAGGGTCGATGCATTTTGATCCTGAGACATGGGCTAGATTGTCTCAAATTCGGTAAGGATGATCCCTTGCCTTGGTTCATGACAGAAATCCAATTTCCAAATACGATACCGTGCGGTTTTGATTGTATACCTATATATGGCGACATAGTGGTATGGGGCATTAATGCTGTCTATGATTGATACTTATGATTTGAAATTGTTTTTGAAACATATAAACACTAGTAATAATATCAAATGCTTTTGTTTTATTCGTATCAAGCATATTTTGGATATTATAAGGAAAAAACTCTATCCTCCGGTTTGTGTTGCATTGTGTGATGGGAACTGAGTCTTATAATGGCTTCATTTTTATAAAAAGCATTGCGATGTTTAAAAGATTTACTTGTTTTAAAGCACAGGCAATCCAATGGAGCAAACCCATTCCACGAAAGTGGCGTGGTCCTGTGATTGGCCATATTATAAAATGTATTAAGTAGATTTCTCATACCAGTCCCATGATTGACTTGTAGTTTGTTTCACTTGCAAACTCGGGTACCCCTATTTCTACACGGGCAGCCTTGTATTCAGGTTTTAGCATGCTCTTTCTGGATAGCTGGAGCAGAAGATGGATTCTATCATTTATCTCTTTTTATGCTGTTCAGCTCCTATTGTACATATTATGTTCTGTTTTCCGCTGTAGACATTTATGTATAGCTGAACTGTATTTGTACTAAGTATGATCCTGTATACTGTGTAACTCTGATGATTATGTTTACCCAGTGTATTCTATTGTACATTATCTGGTGTATTTATTTATTTCTGTTCTGCTGTTATCTGTTTATGTGTTATATTCCAAAGATTACCCTTGCCACCGTCGTACGGGGTTTGGGGTTGTCAAAATTTGAGCATAGAAGCAATCCAAACTACAACAAATGGTCAAAATAAAAATGGGATCTTGGCCAATATATTTATCATGGCAAGGCAAGACAATACTGCATCGAAACCGCACTTAAGAAAACGAAGAGAGAAACTGTGTCCACCATTTTTTTTAAAAAGGGTATAGGTTCATGCAGGCAAAAGTGGAATGAGGTTCGATGCAGAAGAAGGTGGTTGAGGGAGTACTGCCTGGGTCTGCAGGTACGCAGGTCAGAGTGCAGGAAGGAAAAGGCCGGCATCAGTCCAGTTGGTTTGTTTGTTTTTATATGGCACAAGTTCACTTGGAGGAATAATCAGAGGGGAGAAGAATGGTCTGGGGCCAGTGACGGACGGGGGCGCAATTTTGGGTGGATATAAAAGACCATGGTGGCTAGGAGATGGAGGAAGGAGGTGCGGCTCGGATATATATGTAGAGAAGTGTTTAAATGAGCAAAAGAATGGAACAAAAGTAAGGTACGGGAAGGATAAAGAATGAGAGATGAAACTGAAACGTGAAGAAAAGAGGCGGTGGGAATGGAATGAGTCAAGGCACATTATATTGTATACATAGCTTTTTGGGAAAGTAAAGCATGAAATAGTTTTAAAATTCCAAGACCTAATGTTCCTTTCTTTTTTTATATCAAGCACGGTTTTGAAAAATGAAGAGTGGCACTGGAATGCAAACGTATTGCATGGATGAGTTGAAACAAACATTGGAAAATTAAAGAACATGCGCATGAATACAAAATACAGAATGGTTGGAAAAAAATGGGATGCATAGCTTGGGAAAATGAAAGTGTATGTAAGGTTAAATAATTAACGTGGCTTTTGGTTGCATGAGTTGGCTACAAAACTTTTGGTTTCTTCTTTTTATTTCATACGAAACAGTAGCATTGGAAGTTCAAGAATTATGTACGCGTGCATGAAAGTTCATGTTAGAAAGAAGGTAAAATGTGTCCACTTTGTGAACAAAAAATATTTGGGTGGTTTAGTAAAATAAAAGGACGGGTTTTGCAAACCCAGATATCTTGAAAAATATGCAAGATTCGAATATGGATACTTCGAACTCATATGACTTTGTTTCAAAACTGAACCGCACAGCCTTTTGGAAATTTCAGCGCAAACTGTGCACCAAAACTGACAAACAAATATATTTTGGAAATCAGCGCGACGAGACGGACACAATGGTATACAATTTGCATTGTCAGGATGCTCAGTTCAAAAGGGCATTACAGACCCATTATAAAAGGAAAAATGGCACGAGAAAACAATTAAACGAAGGTCAAAACGTCTGAATTTTGCAAAATGAATTTCGCCATCGTATTCGTGACATCAAACAGAATATTTTTCATGTTTGTCCGAACTGATTTCGGAGAGATTTTACGGTTACTAAAATTTGAACTGTTAGGCGCAGTTTTGCACTGAAAAATGCGCGACCGGCAAACATTCAAAATTTTCAATGAAATCAATTTCTACGCTATGTCTGGTTAGACGCATCTCAAATATAATTTTTTTCCGATTTTTACTTTTTTATTTTACATTTTTATTTTATTTGAGATATATCGGTTGCCGGGTACCGCAAGTAATCGTCAAAACTGATCCAAACGAAGTGACCAAAATTTGACGTTTTCAATATATAATTATTTAAATCACTTCCAAATGAAAATAACAAAATATTAAAGATAAACATTTCATTAGAAATCAATTTCATGTTTTATTTTTCCTAAATAAATTCAAATTCAACTAAATAAACTCGATTTGATTTATATACTAAATAAGACCGAAATTGAAAATATTATTAAAATATATTCATATCAAATCAAATTCATTCGTTATATAAAAACCAAAATAAATTTATTTTTTAATTCAAAATCAAAATAGTTGTAAAAATACAAGCAAACTGAGTTTTAAACAAATAAAATAAAATAAAAATCGAAAATTAAATTAAATAAACAAATAAAAATACACTTAAAATTCTGGGTTGTTACATATCTCTAATGAGATATTATAACTCTGATAAGTCCTATCTCATGTTCAAATATGCCGTACCACATAGCTTTGTATAAACTAAAGCTCTTATACCACATTGTAACAACCCGCCTTTTTGCTCGATTCTTGCCGGTAATTAAACCAACGTAAATCGTTCACTACGACGAATGGTTATGGGTACTAACATATATGAACATAAATAACAGAACTTTTTATTTCATTACATAAATTTTACATCAGAGTTACCAATAATCAGAGTACACATAAACTTAGCGAAAATAATAATGCTCACAGCGGAAGAAGTAAAACCAAAATGAAGCGCTAGCTCCAGATCTGTATCCAACTCTGAAGACTAAACCTGCAAACTAAACTACTAGCTGCCCGTGCAAAATTATGGGCACCCAGAGTTTAGGTAAGGGAACAATAAACTCCAGGTCAGTCATGGGACTGGTGTGAGAACTCAAAACAGTTATTATTTCGGGTTTATTTTAAAGTTGGGAAAATTCACCAGACCACGCCGCTAAGACGGAACGGGTTTACTACATGTGAATTTCCGTGCATAAAAATTCACAGTGACTTTAGAAAATGAAGCTATCATAAGCTCGTCCCACATCACACAATGCAAACGCACACCAGTTGGGCGAGTTTTATCTTATGATAACCAAAATGCTTTCATACGTGAAAATCCTCTTTTAATACTATAAGTAGTGCATAGTGTTGAAAAATCATTTCGCAAATAAATATAGAGTCTTAACCCCCATAACACTAATTGGTTATATTGACATATAGGTATACAATCAAAATCGCATGGGCTCTTATTGGAGATTTGGTTTCCAATATGATGGTCCCTGACTCGAAAGATCATTGAAGGACACAAAGTTAAGTATTCCCGGTTAAAGTCCACACAACAGACACCGAATACATAGCACAAAAGTATATATCCCGGATTACATCCAGACATCGGACACCGTATATACTTTATTCCCTCAAGTTTCAACGTAGATCTATCGCCACAACTTTCGAATTTCACTAGAGATTATGTATACAACCTAACCGCCAGTTTACCATCAATCCTAGTGTGAAGTTCGTCGATGTCACGATATACACAATGCTACGCTTCAATAAGCCATGCTTTGATCATCACTAGCTCGTTTCATAACTCGAGTATGTCACATTGACAATTCATTACATATCACCGATTTCTGTCAATGCATACCCTCTAAGTTCATATGACTTAGAGACGAGGATGATATATTGTCCCTAATCCAATACAGATTAAAAGAAATCAGTGCTATGCAGTCAATTTCAATGTCAGACACACAATCCGTACAAGTCTGTTCTGGGTCTGAGCGAAACAATAACCCGAAAATATTCAAATATATTCAGATCTCGTGTCACTTATAACCTCGTATTACGTGTATGGCCTAATCCGAGACATCAGAGATCAACCCAAACAATTCGAATATACTCGGCCTTCACTTATCGATATCCAAGTCTTTAGTTTCTTTATAACGTCGTATTATTACTTGGAATGGTTTTCGGATCTACATCTGATCCCGGACTTTCCAAGTAATAATAGTTTTTAAAATAATAACTATGGACCATACCGGTTTCTCAATTCAAATCTCCTTTCCATATATTGTCACTTTACTTCGAATTAAAGTTGGATTTGTTCAATTCCGAAATCCCTGTTATCATCTTACCCTCTTATCGAAATTCAATGTTCATTATTTCCAACCTTATATTTCAAAAAAAACTTCATTTATCCGTCGTTATTTCGAACTACCAAATCTGTATTTGGATTTGAATTTCCATTTCCATTTATGACCATTCAAAAAATTATTATTTTCAAACATAAGTTTAAATAGAATTTAATCGACTTATATTTGATATTGTTTCACAACTCAGGTAAACACTATCAGAATTTGGATATGGATGTACTTATTTCTAATCGTATTCGTTTGCTCTTGTAATCCATATCGAATATCCAAAACTCATTCCCTTTTTAATTCAAATCTTATTTCAATTTCACACCGTTTATTTTGAATTCTTTTAGAACCTTCCAATATAATTAACAAATATTTTTCCATAATAGTTCGTGTTTTAAAAATCTTCAAATTTCAATTGTTCCAAAGAAATGGTATAACAAAGTTAAAAGCGTTACGGAAAGCGTTGTAAAATGGTTATTTAACCAAATAGATCCCAAATCATTCAAAATTCACATATTTTAACTCAAATCACTTTTAAATAATCAAATATGATTTATCATATTTTTCCAGATTTTTAAAATAATTTTTATAAGTCCGTTTTAATCAATTTCCCATTACGGTGGTCGACTACACGAATTACGACCTTTTCAAATTTAAATTTAGACATAAGTTGAAAACCATACGTTTGAATTTGAATATTCCTTTTTTATACAAAACCCATTATCAATAGAAATCGATCGTTTTTCGTTTCACGCCAATCCAATTTAAATACTCAAGTTATAATCATTTGAAAATTAAAATCGATATTAACGAACTATCACTATGCGACGCGTTCGATTCACGCTATATAGCATTATAAATATAAATCGTCCAATTTCTCTCCCCAAAATAATGATGTAACACCCCACGTCCATTAATGTCACTCACAAAGGGAATGCATTAACTTCCATGGAGGTTTTAAGTGAATATAGAATAGAAAAATTACAACAAGACATATAATAAGTATTACTTGGAAATCTAAAACTTTATTTCATTGCAGTGGAAATTAAACATGTTTGTTACATCATAAAACCATAAATCAGAGTCAAGTACAATATCCATCTTGATAAAACAAAATACATAATCCCATTACATAAATAGCCATTAAAGAAGATAACAAGCTGGACTTTACTTCAGCGGACCAAGCATTCCAAAAGAGAGAATAAGCAATTCAATCAGACTCCACTAGAGCTGGGTCCACCCTGAGGACCTTGAGGGGGAAAAAGGATAGAAATAGAGGGGGTCAGACATAAAGTCTGGAGAGTATGATAATTCTAACAATATTATTATCAAAATAACTAGATTAAGGCATAAGCTGGAAAATAAGGAAATGTCTATGAACTATTGGGTATGGAAGAGCAGATAAAGATAACGTTAAAGGCACACCTAATACTAACGAATAATTACTACACTGCACCACACCAGTCACCCCAAAGGTTGATCCCACTTGCTTCACTTAGAAATTTTATAAATATCTTCGTGTACCCCTAGCTGACTACATAGGTGTCGCCTGCCCCTATCTCCGCTAGGTGTACCCCACTACCCACTTTCGATCGGCTCCCTACTCGTAGATACCCGTGCTGGTCCCACAGTGGGGTGTATCACTCCCCTAATGTGGCAACCCGATACAGCCTAAGGATGCACGGCTTATACCTACACGATGCAACAACGTCTTACCTACCAGCCCGGGTCCGCACACGCATATGAAACCCGTTGGACTTGCGTTGCCACCGCTAACCCGTTTGGCCTCTTATAGTCAAGCCCAGTATGCGTGTCCTGTCCTCGACTTGGGTCGATCCCACAAAGATACATTTGGGTTACTTGTTGAAATGGGCCCCCAATTACTTACCACAAGCTATCCACCTAAGCTTGTCCCCACTAGTATATCCCACTTAACCCTCTTCTTAGTCATGTTCATTTACATGTGTGTTTGGTTAAGTCTTACTAATCGTATTTCAAATGCCACTAAAGGCACCCACTAGATTCCTCATGCCACCCAAGGCACCTACTTAACCCCCATGTCCCACTTCACATGTTTATCTGGTTAAGTATTTCTTAATTCATTCAAGCCATAACCTCATAAAGACCTCTCACATTAGACTGGCATTTATGGCAGCTGGATTCGCCGGGCAGGTCCGGGCAGTCTTACACCATAAAAGAGTCTAACCTCGTGTCTTTACAACTGTTATGCTTTAATTTGGACCTAGGACCTCTCACATTGGGCTGACATTTGTGACTACTGGATTCGCCAGGCGGGTCCGGGCAGTTTTACGTCACAAACGAGTCCAACCTCGTGTCCTAAGCATTGATTAACACTTATAATCTTTTACCCCAGTTTCAAATATATCCCTATTCAAATCATTAATTAATTCCAATTTTAATGATGTCCATAATTGACTCAATTATGGCCATCCACTTACGGTATGCAAAATCATATCAATTGCACCCCAATATCTTAATATTAAATCCTTAATATTACCCCTACCCCACGTTATACGTTCGCTTATTCAACACAAAATATACGTTAGACTCGAATAGTCTAACTCATAGCACAAAGATAAATTATCACAACATATAGACAAATAAAATAGATCTAATCATAATAGGGGTGAAACTTGCATAAAACTACACATGTCATGGATCTAAAGGTGTCAATTTATTTGGTTAAATGTCACAACTTACATAATATGATCATAACCTAAGTTCATGTATAAACTTGCATATGTGGTTATGCAACATAATGACGGTGTGAACTAGCATCTAACACATAGAACTCACACATGTCATAGCATAATTCTAGATCTAAATAGATGTCATAATTCTAGATCTAAATAGATGTCATACAATATGTGAGATTATACATACTAATAAATCTAAACTTTCAAAGGTACATGTGATTTATCATGTGAATCATCATAGCCCAAATATATATAATCAACATCATGATTCATAAGCTAACTACAACATAACAACATCATGGCTTTGTAACATCGCAACTTAGCATAGAAACTTGCAACATATATAACATCATCATAGCATGATTTACAACATATAGGATATCATCATCACATAACATAGGATTTACAACATACATGATAGCATAAGGTTTACAACAACATATATGACAATTCACATCATTTTTTATGATCCATATCACATCTTAATCTAATTAGTTTGCTAATAATCTTATTAAGATCATCATACTCACAATTAGAGAAGAAAGAGAGTCTTGATTTGCTTTAGAGTTGAGTAGAATTAGAGTTTTGATTAGCTTTCTTCCTTCTTAGTTGGCGGCGGCTACACTGATTTCCATGGCGATGGCATGACGACGGCTATTCTATTTTTCATGTGAATTTAGAGTGAGAGACTACCTAGGTATATATAGAGTTTAGGATTTATTTAGACCGTCAAATCAACTCAGAACTAACCTGAACCGTTAAATTAGCCGACTCAGCCCTAAAGACACATCAACAGCTCAAAATTGGGCTCTGCCAAAACCTAGCTGACTGGACCAGGTCGACACCCAAGTCGACTGCGCAATCGACCTGGTCCTAGGGGTGTCGACTGCCCAGTCGACTCCCCAGTCGACCTGGGTGCTGGGCGGGAAATTTCCCGCCTGGCCTGTTTGACTTCGAATTTTGAATTTTGAATTTTCTGAAACTTCCGATGGCCATATCTCCTTCATACGAAGTCCAAATCACGCAAACTCGGACTCTATTTCAACCAGAATTCCGAGACGAACACAATGGCGCAACCCGTTTCCCACAATTCTCACGTATGAGATTAGTTATTCTTTAATTTGTGAATATTAATATTAATAGAATTACGAGGTGTTACATTCTCCGCTCCTTAAAGGATTTCGACCCCGAAATCTTCAAGTCAAGAAGAATGTATATCCTAACATCCAATCGTCCATCTACTCAACCATCAAACACAGGCATCCATTGTCCTTATAGACTTCTAATTCTTTCATGTTTAAATGCACAGTGTGTGTATATGTCCATATCTAATACAAAATCAGGCGGTCCACTGATTCAGTTGACCTCATTAATGCAAATCATGATAGTGCCATGCGTCCATTATGTATGCAAAAGTTCCTTAATGCTACATATTATCTCTATATGCGTGCACAATCATCATCTGAATGCAGCATCCATATGATAAAAAAATCCTCATACATCCATTTTACTAAATACATCCATATATATGCAATATGAAGTGACTGAGCCGATCTAGTGCCTAATAGTGTGTGTATATGCGTCCACGAGCAACCACTAGCAAACACTTGCATCCACTTTGCATCCATCATACATAACATGTCTCAAACACATGTTTCAACCATAGGATTATCCTAACTAAAGGTCAAAGATACTAACGAGAGGACATACTAAAGATAAGATAAGTACAAGCTAAGCGATAAAGGAGAAATTAAAAGACATACCCTCAAAAAGAAAAGGGTACAACGAACGCGTCTTCGCTTCTGTCTCCTAAGTAGCGTTGCTCTCATCATCTCCCCATTGCACTTTGACTAGTCTGACCTCTCGATTCCTCAACTTCTTGATCTCCGACCCAAGAATGCATGTAGGAGCTCGTCGAATCGTCACATCACGCTCTATCTCCACCTCTCTAAGCAAGCTCGGCTCTACCACTTCCTCGGTCTCGTGCAAGCACTTCCTCAAATGTGACACATGGAATACGTCGTGTACACCACTAAGTCTCTCAGGCAACTCCACTCTATACGCCATCTGTCCAATCTTCTCCTTAATAGGAAACGACCCTACAAACCTTGGTGCTAATTTCCCAAAGGACCCAAAGCGAACAACATTCCGTAATGGAGACACTTTGATAAAGACCATGTCCCCAACATCAAACTCAAGATCTGTCCTCCTTTTGTCTGCGCAAGATTTCTGCCTATCTTGCGCCGTCTTCATCCTCCTTCGAATTAAGTCGATCTTTTCCGAAGTCTCTCTAATCATATCGGGCCCAAGTAAGATTTTATACGTAGATTCCCACCAACATGTAGGTGAACGACAAGGTCGTCCATAAAGAGCTTCGAAAGGTGCCATGCCAATGCTAGATTGAAAGCTGTTATTATATGCGAACTCTACCAACGGAAGATGCTCTTCCCATGTACCCCCAAAGTCTAGGATACATAGCCTCAAAAGATCCTCTAGAATGCGATTCACCCTCTTAGTCTGGCCGTCCGTCTGAGGATGATACGCGGTGCTCAAACATAACTGAGTCCCTACCGCCTCTTGCAAGCTCTTCCAAAATTCGCTAGTGAAGATAGGATCACGGTCGCTTACTATGTTAGAAGGAACACCATGCAAACGGACTATCTCTCGAACGTATACAGAAGCTAACAATGGAGCAGTCCTCTTACTCTTCACGGGAATAAAATGGACGCTCTTAGTAAGTCTGTCTACTATAACCCAAATCCCCGTATTACCCTTCCTTGATCTTGGTAATCCATCCACAAAGTCCATCGAGACACTTTCCCACTTCCATAGTGGAACCTCCAATGGGTGAAGCAACCCACCGGGTTTCTTTTGCTCCGCTTTTACTTGTTGGCACACCAAGCATCTAGCAACATACTCGGCCACATCCCTCTTCATACCGGCCTAAAAGAAAACGCGCTTCATGTCTTTGTACATCTTGTCCCCGCCGGGATGAATGGTCATCTTCGAATGATGTGCTTCGTCAAGAATAGCCTTCCTCAAACCTTCGTCTCGAGGTATACAAAGTCTACTTTCCCTACGTAACCATCCCTTATCATCCTGGGTATACCTACGGAGATGGCTTGATGACTCCCCTCTTTTGAGCTTTTCTACTAACTCAACCAACTGTGGGTCGTCTCGCTGTGCCTCACCAATCTGTCCCACAAGCGTAGGTCTGACCTCCAAGGATGCTAGCAAACCGGGTACAAAGTCAACGGAAGGTCTAAAGTCAAACATAGAGATGAATTCTAAGTTTCGCCGCTCAACAAACAATAGGCTCAAGGACAACCTTTTCCTACTTAAGGCGTCTGCCACCACGTTACCCTTGCCAGGGGTATATGTTATTTCGAAATCGTAGGACGCTAAGAACTCCATCCACCTTTGCTGCCTTAAGTTCAAGTCCTTATGAGAGAATAAGTATTTTAAAGATTTGTGGTTTGTGAACAATTCGAATTTCTCGCCAAGAAGGTAATGACGCCAAGACTTAAGCGCGAAAACAATTGCGGCTAACTCTAGGTCATGTGTAGGGTAATTTTTCTCATGCACCCTTAACTGCCTTCCACCATAGGCTATTACCCTTCCCTCTTGCATTAAGACTGCGCCTAGACCTGTCCCACAAGCATCAGTATAAACAGTAAATGGCTTACTCCCGTCTGGCAGCACTAAGACTGGAGCTGAGGTCAAAGCTCTCTTTAAACGTTGGAACGCATCATCACAATCTACGTCCCACGCGAAGACTAGGTTCTTCTTCGTCAGGCGTGTCAATGGAGCTGATATTTTTGCGAAGTCTTTGATAAACTTCCAATAGTAGCCAGCCAACCCCAAGAAACTCCTTACTTCGGTAGCATTTTTAGGGACCTTTCAATCTTGGATGGCCACCACCTTCACGGGATCCACAGCTATCCCTTCTTTGGAAACCACGTGCCCTAAGAATCGCACATCCTCTCTCCAGAATTGACACTTAGTAAATTTAGCTTTAAGGTTATGCGCTCGTAGAGTCTCCAACACTTCCCTAAGATGTAGGGCATGCTCTTCTTCATTCTTAGAAAAGATCAAGATGTCGTCTACAAAGACCACCAAGAATTTATTAAGGTACTCCCTAAACACCCAACTCATCAAATCAACAAAGTATGCGGGGGCGTTTGTCAAACCGAAGGGCATCACTAGCCATTCATAGAAACCGTCCGGAGTCCTAAAGACAGTTTTGTCTATGCTATCCTCAGCCACTCTCAACTGATGGAATCCAGTGGCTAAGTCCAACTGCGAAAACATTGAGGCGCCAACTAACTGATCGAAGAGATCATCAATCCTCGGCAGTGGGTGTCTGTTTTTCTTAGTAAGTTTATTAAGTTCTCTATAATCCACACAAAGTCTAAGGGACCCATCCGCCTTCGTGGAAAACACTACTGGAGCACCCCACTCCGATATACTACGTCTTATGAACCCCTTCTCAAGCAACTCCTTCACTTGCTTATTGAGTTCCCTCCTTTCACGAGGAGCCATGTGGCGTACTGGCAAAGATACTGGTTTTGCATTATCCACATGATATATTCGAAAATCTATCTCCCTCTTCGGAGGCAAGCCCTTTACCTCCTCAAACACATTCAAATATTCTTGGACTACTTTAACAGATCGTAGATTTTCCACCGGCGCGTCAAGCGATTCTAGATAACTTAGCATAACGGAATTTATGGGATTACAAAAGATTTCGAGAGTGTTGCCAAGGCAAGTCATGAGCCTAACTACTCTCCTTTCACAATCAAGAACGACCCCATTTCTGGATAACCAATCCATTCCTAAAATTAGCCCATAGCCTGTGAAGCCCAAAACATAAGCATCACAACTAAACCCAATGCTAAGTATAGAAATTTTCAAATCCAAACATATCATGGACAAATAGGCTGAGCCCCCAATTGGATTCGAAACAACTAAGGGATCCTCTATTAAACTGGTGTTTAAGTGCAGTGATTCAACTAATGATGTAGAGATAAACGAATGCGATGCGCCCGAGTCGAATAAGGCACGGACAGGATGATCAAACAGAAAAACTAAGCTTTCAACAGAAATGGTTCTACCTCGTTCTTGCAGAGGTGGGACCGCGAGAGCCTGAACTTGTCCCCTTGCCTGCCCTGGTGCCATAAGAGCCTGCACCTGTCCTCCCGAGGTAGACCCTGCCCTCTGCCCCTTCTTTGGGCAGTCCTTCACTAGATGTCCCGCTTCACCACAGTGAAAACAACCAGTCTTCTTTTTCTTTCTCCAATCCTTGCTGAGATGGCCAGGTGTCCCACAGTTAAAGCATCTTTTCTTTCCTTTTCCATTATTGTCTTTACCACCCTTCTTGTTTTGCTGTTGTGGTTTCTTCTGATCCCCTTTCTTCTCGGGTGCCTTATTAGCATTAGCGCCTTTCTCCTCATGCATGAGTGCCATGTCTACTTGCTTCTCAAAGGTGGCCCCCATAGGGATGTGGGTCATAGCCAACCCCTGCAATGGCTCATTCAAGCCATTAACGAACCTCAGAGCCTTCTTCTCCTGCGTGTTCATCAAATCTAAGCCAAACCTTGCCAATTGGTTAAATTTGTTGACGTACTCTTTCACTGATAGATTTCCCTGCTTCAATGTCAAGAACCTTTCCATGTATAGATTCTCTTCTGCCCTTGAGAGAAGCTTTGCCTCAAACCTACGTCTGAAATCCACCCAAGAATCAACAGGACGCTCCCCATTAGTGACCTCCCACCAAAACGAGGCCTCTCCCTTCATTAACCAAGCTGCTAATTTGACTTTCCTCCCTTCTTCTACTTCAAAGATTTCTAGCAATTCTTCCACCTCCTTAAGCCAATCTCTAGCTTCCACAAACGTTTCTGACCCTTGAAAAGGTTTTCCACCCATAGCCTTAAATTCCTTGCATGTCTTTGCAAAAGTATCAGCGCGAGGAGGGGGAGGAGGAGGAGTGGGTGCAACTGGTGGTGGAGGAACATTGGCTGGACCTGCAGCGGCCCTAGCCTCTAATAACCTCCTATACCATCCTGATATCATTACACCCTCCGGAAGGTTAAGATCTTCAGCCATGCTGAAACGAAAAAAGGAAAGATTCAAAATGGAGAATTCGAAAGATAAAGATACATGGCTATTGGGGATTATGTTTTTCATAAAAACTTTCCTCTTTAAATTACTCATTAAGACATGTTTTTGAAAACACTTCTTCCAAAAATACTTTAGAAAAATAGTTTTTCTAAAAAAATTATCTGTTCTGGTAATCTTAAGCTCTGATACCACGTGTAACACCCCACGTCCATTAATGTCACTCACAAAGGGAATGCATTAACTTCCATGGAGGTTTTAAGTGAATATAGAACAGAAAAATTACAACAAGACAGATAATAAGTAGTACTTGGAAATCTAAAACTTTATTTCATTGCAGCGGAAATTAAACATGTTTGTTACATCATAAAACTATAAATCAGAGTCAAGTAAAATATCCATCTTGATAAAACAAAATACATAATCCCATTACATAAATAGCCATTAAAGAAGATAACAAGCTGGACTTTACTTCAGCAGTCCAAGCTTTCCAAAAGAGAGAATAAGCAATTCAATCAGACTCCACTAGAGCTGAGTCCACCCTGAGGACCTGGAGGGGGAAAAAGGATAGAAATAGAGGGGGTTAGACATAAAGTCTGGCGAGTATGATAATTCTAACAATACTATTATCAAAATAACTAGACTAAGGCATAAGCTGGAAAATAAGGAAATGTCTATGAACTATTGGGTATGGAAAAGCAGATAAAGATAACGTTAAAGGCACACCTAATACTAACGAATAATTACTACACTGCACCACACCAGTCACCCTAAAGGTTGATCCCACTTGCTTCACTTAGAAATTTTATAAATAACTTCGTGTACCCCTAGCTGACTACATAGGTGCCGCCTGCCCCTATCTCCGCTAGGTGTACCCCACTACCCACTTTCGATCGGCTCCCTACTCGTAGATACCCGTGCTGGTCCCACAGTGGGGTGTATCACTCCCCTAAAGTGGCAACCCGATATAGCCTAAGGATGCACGGCTTATACATACACGATGCAACAACGTCTTACCTACCAGCCCGGGTCCACACACGCATATGAAACCCGTTGGACTTGCGTTGCCACCGCTAACCCGTTTGGCCTCTTATAGTCAAGCCCAGTATGCGTGTCCCGTCCTCGACTTGGGTCGAGCCCACAAAGATACGTTTGGGTTACTGGTTGAAATGGGCCCCCAATTACTTACCACAAGCTATCCACCTAAGCTTGTCCCCACTAGTATATCCCACTTAACCCTCTTCTTAGTCATGTTCATTTACATGTGTGTTTGGTTAAGTCTTACTAATCGTATTTCAAATGCCACTAAAGGCACCCACTAAATTCCTCATGCCACCCAAGGCACCTACTTAACCCCCATGTCCCACTTCACATGTTTATCTGGTTAAGTATTTCTTAATTCATTCAGACCATAACCTCATAAAGACCTCTCACATTAGACTGGCATTTATGGCAGCTGGATTCGCCGGGCGGGTCCGGGCAGTCTTACACCATAAAAGAGTCTAACCTCGTGTCTTTACAAATGTTATGCTTTAATTTGGGCCTAGGACCTCTCACATTGGGATGACATTTGTGACTATTGGATTCGCCAGGCGGGTCCGGGCAGTTTTACGTCACAAACGAGTCCAACCTCGTGTCCTAAGCATTGATTAACACTTATAATCTTTTACCCCAGTTTTAAATATATCCCTATTCAAATCATTAATTAATTCCAATTTTAATGATGTCCATAATTGACTCAATTATGGCCATCCACTTACGGTATGCAAAATCATATCAATTGCACCCCAATATCTTAATATTAAATCCTTAATATTACCCCTACCCCACGTTATACGTTCGCTTATTCAACGCAAAATATACGTTAGACTCGAATAGTCTAACTCATAGCACAAAGATAAATTATCACAACATATAGACAAATAAAATAGATCTAATCATAATAGGGGTGAAACTTGCATAAAACTACACATGTCATGGATCTAAAGGCGTCAATTTGTTTGGTTAAATGTCACAACTTACATAATATGATCATAACCCAAGTTCATGTATAAACTTGCATATGTGGTTTATGCAACATAATGATGGTGTGAACTAGCATCTAACACATAGAACTCACACATGTCATAACATAATTCTAGATCTAAATAGATGTCATAATTCTAGATCTAAATAGATGTCATACAATATGTGAGATTATACATACTAATAAATCTAAACTTGCATAGGTACATGTGATTTATCACGTGAATCATCATAGCCCAAATATATATAATCAACATCATGATTCATAAGCTAACTACAACATAACAACATCATGGCTTTGTAACATCGCAACTTAGCATAGAAACTTGCAACATATATAACATCATCATAGCATGATTTACAACATATAGGATATCATCATCACATAACATAGGATTTACAACATACATGATAGCATAAGGTTTACAACAACATATATGACAATTCACATCATTTTCTTATGATCCATATCACATCTTAATCTAATTAGTTTGCTAATAATCTTATTAAGATCATCATACTCACAATTAGAGAAGAAAGAGAGTCTTGATTTGCTTTAGAGTTGAGTAGAATTAGAGTTTTGATTAGCTTTCTTCCTTCTTAGTTGGCGGCGGCTACACTGAGTTCCATGGCGATGGCATGACGGCGGCTGTTCTATTTTTCATGTGAATTTAGAGTGAGAGACTACCTAGGTATATATAGAGTTTAGGATTTATTTAGACCGTCAGATCAACTCAGAACTAACCTGAACCATTAAATTAGCCAACTCAGCCCTAAAGACACATCAACAGCTCAAGATTGGTCTCTGCCAAAACCTGGACGATTGGACCAGGTCGACACCCAAGTCGACTGCGCAGTCAACCTGGTCCTAGGGGTGTCGACTGCCCAGTCGACTCCCCAGTCGACCTGGGTGCTGGGCAGGAAATTTCCCGCCTGGCCTGTTTGACTTCGAATTTTGAATTTTGAATTTTCTGAAACTTCCGATGGCCATATCTCCTTCATACGAAGTCCAAATCACACAAACTCGGACTCTATTTCTACCAGAATTCCGAGACGAACACAATGACGCAACCCGTTTCCCACAATTCTCACGTCTGAGATTAGTTATTCTTTAATTTGTGAATATTAATATTAACAGAATTACGGGGTGTTACAAATGAACATTCCCATATCTAGAATAAAACCTTATTCCAAATCTTTCTTCCTAAAGTAGTATTTTTATATTCTCGATTTAGTTCAAAGAAACTTTATTTTAAAATCAACAATTTTAAATTCCCAAATTTTCATTTAAGAACAAATCGAACAAAATAATATTTTATTTAAAACTCGTTCAGTATTCTCCAAAACCCTTATGAAATAAAGTATTCACCTAAAATCCATTATTCAAATTTTCCTACTTAATGATAATAACTTCCAAAACTCGTTCAATTATCTCCAAATAACTACTCAAAAATCATCATTTCAAATTCAAATCTTTCATTTCAAATCAAAATAGTAATATCTTATCAAAACTTGTTTAATTACTTACAAATAACCGTTTAAACCGTTTGCACAAACCAATGTTGAATATCAGTATCAAATCATTTTCTGATCTAAATTTAAACCCAATTCCACGTTCAAATAATCCATTAGCGAATCGAACTTATTTTCAAAACCGTTTCATCTCATAAGAATTTTGTTTACTAATTTTCGATTCCTAAATGGTTTAAAAGTAATTTTAAAACAAATTCCCAACCCCTTAATTTAATAAAATAGTTATTTATATGGAAAGGAGATTTTAAAACAATTACCCTATTATTCCATAACTACGGTGTGTGTGAATTTCATGCACTAGAATCCATCAAATAAACAAACAAGAATTTTCCATCTCAATCACTGCAAATAACATAACCAATTAACTGTGCGCGAAGCGTTACGGTAAATAACGCTTATTGTTCAATGTGTTTAATTGCACTAACATCCATTAACAATCACATATAATAGCGACCACTCATACGCAGTCTATAATCATCAACAAATTATTATCTAATTACAATTAACAACTAATTAAAATTAACTGTTCTAATTAATATAAAATAAAATAAATTGAAGTTCTCACCTTCGTGCTTCCAATTCCTTTACCGAGATTACATACACTTTTCACAAGCCTCGCGCACCGTTTCTTTGCTACCAATATAACATTTAGCTGTAATAAAATTTCCGCCTCTTCAAGCTTATATTTAATATTATGTCTCCAATCCATCACCGTAAATAGCATGATGCAACAGAACACCAATATTTTTAGATAAGCAAAAACAAATCTTACATTTATTCTCTCTTTCTTCAATTTCAATTGCCCTTATTTATTTGTCATGCTTAGCATGTACATGGAACATCAGTTCCTCATCCAACACTGAGTTGCCTTCAACACAATTAGTAAGCTTATCCAAGTTCTTTTTATTCGTGCATGTAGTTTTCACAGCATCACTACAATAGTGGTGATAGGATCAAATCTCTTATCTCCGTACTTACTCTTTTAAAGATTTGCTTCTTCATATTAAAAGGTGCTGTTGATTTAGGGGAGGCATAGCCTATTTTGGAGGGGAGAAATGGAGTGTAATTACGCAGGGGTAGGTTGGTGCCGAGTGCTCATGACGTGGCCAAAAGGAGTAAATACACGGTGGTAAGCTTTTGACACGCGATGAAAAAGGAAAACTAACCACATGAATGGAAGAGAAGGAGCATGGTCATGAGAAGGAAGGCACACCTGGGCGGAGATGTGGGGTCTGCGATGACTAGAAGTGCATCAAGCAAGGTGATGGTGGCGGTTCGGTGATGGCAGAGGCGGCGGATGCGGTGGAGGGTTAAAAGTTTGTAAGGGAACGAGGAGGTGTACATGAAAGATGACACAACTATTACATGGAAAAGGGAAGATGAGCTTTGTTTTGGAGAGGGGGACAGCGGATAATAGGAGCAACGATGCATGGTAAAATGGAGAAGGGAAATTCTGTTTGGCTGTGAAGTGAGGAAGACTTAGTTTAGATATTTAGAAGAGTGAAGTTGGTGGAGGAATATTAGTATAGTCATGAGAAGAAAATGGATCCATTTTTTTTCTAATTTATACATTGCATGTTTCTAGGTGAGCACTGCACGTGTCAGTGTATTCAAACAAATGTCCATTCTTGTGTGTTCTATTTAAACACACTTCGTTTTATAATTTTTTTCATTCTCTTTCAAGGTTCCGATACCTGCTAAACTTTACAATTGGCAAGTGCAAGCGGAAAGGAAGGGCATGTGTCATTGTGTATGGAAGAATTCTACTTACACGTGTTATCTACCCATTAAATAATCCTTTATATTTTCTTTTTAACGTGTAGGATAGAAGGTGTTAGTCTGATGTACGTGTTGAAGCGCTAAAATAAAGAGTTCACTACTTATGTGGAACGCACAAATGATCAACTTCGTCATTATCTATTTTTCGTTTTTAAATCATTGGTATCCAACTGATAATCTAATTGTATATGGCGATGTACCGTGGTCACAAAAATAAACCAGTTTGTTGATTTAGTAAGGTGTCAAAAGAACGATAATCACCCCCCCAAATACGTTAAAAAAATATTCTCATTTTCCAAATCAAAAATTTAGTAAAAAATTATAAAATATTTAAAGACTGCGTGTATAGAAACCAAGTGATTAATTTAAACCGATATTTAATTATAATTTATATTCACGCACTAATCATTTTAGCGACTATAATACAAACCATTTTGATAATTCGACCAATAATGAATTGGTTTGATAAACCAATATTGTTCAACTAAATTAATTTCAATGAAAATATTATTGTCTTTAAATTTATATTTAACTAAACACTTTTAAATCTTAAATCGTTATAAAATCCATACACACACATATATATATATATAAAACATTTTAAATCCTAATATTCAAAATAAATTTATAAAATCTTATGGACTATAATACATAACCCTTTTGATTGAAGTATATAAAGCAATTATTTATTAAATCTTATATACATTATATTTTTAAAATAAGTTTTCTTTTACAAAATCTTATAAAAAAATGGAACATAATATTTAAAAGATTATTAATCAATATTTATATTTATACCATATTAAATTAAATTCAGAAAATCCAAATAATTTCGTATACTAAAACATTGAAATCTTGGATCGTTACACAAGTGGAGTAAATGGATTGATTTTTGAAATGAAAATTAGATTTTTCAACTATTGAGCAAAATAAACTAATTTGTAGAATAATTAGTTAATCGAGTTTTTAATCGTAATTGGGCGTTGGATAAGTGAATGTGATTTGTAAATTTATATTCGAAATTGAATATGAAACTTGAATTAAAAATGGAATTCTATTTGTTATAAGCAAGTTAAAATATATTTGAATGTGATATGTTCAAATAAAAAGTGAAATAGACAAAAGAGCTAATTAACGAATAAATTAGCAAATTGAGTTAAAAATGATTGGATTGAGTTGGAAAAGATTAGGAATGGACGTATATGGGTTAGACTGGTATGGAATGGAATGTATGAAGATTATAATTTAAGTGCCCGGCAAAAAGGTACATGTTTAAATTTCATATGAGATTTTATGCGCTGAATCGGTAAACCACTTGGCTTTTTAATTTTCTTTTTGAATGGAAAGGGCCTAGAGAGGAAAGTTGAGGTCTGAGCTATTGACCGGTACATGGGAGGTGCTGGCGAAATTTTTCGAAAATTTAAGGAGTTAGAATATTTTTAAGAAATTTGATAATTAAAAATCAATATATCGATATGTATAAAACTCGATAAGGAAACGAACTTAAAATAAGAATACTATAAACAAAAAGGAAATCGATAATCTGGAAATTGAAAGAGAAATGTATATACGTTTTAAATAAAATAAAATAATTGGTTTTTATGGTGTTGATTGTTCGAGTTAAGTGGTCTTGTCCGTTTTGAAGTTGAGAATGTTATTCAGTCAAGGTCAAAGAGGTATTTATACCCCAACTTGATTGATTTCATTATTAACCGATAAATAACAAGATTCAGTCTCGAAGAGAAATGTTTTGAATAAGATTTAGTTTAATGCAGCATTTTGGGTTGTTGTAACAATGTTTTACACAACATCTGTTTAAACTCAGATAAGTGGAATTTTGGAAATATAATAATAAACATTTCCTAAGTATAAAAATGAGTGGTCATGAAAGGGAGAAGTACTTAGATTGTTTTCCAATTTTTAATAGAATATATTTTCTAAGTACAGAAGACAAAAGCAGGCGATATATTGAAATGTTTTCCAAATAGCACAAGAGATGAAGATGATTATTGAAAATATTTGATTAACAAATATTGATAAGGAAATGGAGAAGTGATTTAATTAATGAAATATTAATTAAGGGTTCCAGTGATTGTTTGATGCTTTGAATGAATGTTTGTTTTCTTCGATAGTTAAATAACTGACTATCGAAGTATTTGCCAATATCGTTGTCAATATGGAGAGACCGGTTGGATTATTATCCGAGAACCACTCTGTATTGGCAATAGCATTGCGAATCAGATTATATGAAGATAATTGAAGACGGAGTAAAGTGCAAGGGCTTTTTCCGTTATTCCTAGGTAGAAATTGCCTAAGATGGATTAATGGAAATTGTGCCTTCGGTTTCGTTCAGTCCCAGAACAAACGTGTATGGATGAGTGTCTGACAGAGTATTTCCAATGATCACATATGTTGGTCTGTATAAATATATATGATGGTGGAGGATTTATTCTCTTTGCATAATATCCAGAATATTTTTGTGCAAATCAATTAACAAAACTGACAATGTGGCATTCAAAGTGATTGCATTATCATTGAATAGTAAGTAATCGTGGCCTCAGGCCTCAACAACCGAGAAATGACAAAAATCGGGCAGGCAGCATGGCTAAGTGGGTAGCTCCCAATTAGGGTGTATCATTACCTATCTAGAGAAATTCATTTCATTCTTTATTTTATTCGATGTTGTCCCATTCGGGAAAATGGTTACTGATCCCAATCGTTGGTGATATACATTCGATACACTCAAACGAAATGAGTGGTCGGTCATGTGTGGCCGGGTAACAAGATGTTCTTGTTGAACCCAGTGTATTCTCTTTAGAGATACACCATAGGAAAGTGGTTCCATACCTTGTCATATTTGGAAATTCATTACCCGATAAGTGCCCGTGGTTTTGATTGTATATTACGTATGTGGAGTGTGAGATGAAAGCATTCCACTAGATTTCTATTTATTTGATGTAGACATTATTATAATATCAAAAGAGTTTTGATATAAAGATTATCATTTCTTTCAAAAGTATTTGAAAGTTAAATCAAGTGTTATGGATTCTCATAAGGGAAAAAAACATTCCGTGTTATATGACGTGGTCTTATGAGATATCATTTATTTTCTAAAACCGTCTTAAATTGTTTTCAAATACCAGTCCCATGACTGACCCGGAGTTTATTTTTGTATGTTTTCCCTGAACTTTTGGGTACCTAAATTTGTACAGGCAATCAAGTAGTTCAGGATTTTACAGATTTATCTAAAGGAGCTTGGAGTAGGAGGCTTAAGCATTATCTAGTTATTGTTTTTTTCCGTTGTGTTGTACTCTGATGATGATGTGTATATACATAAAAAAATTGTACTCCAAAAGCTATTATATATTAATATATATATATATATATATATATATTAATATATATTATATTTTGTTCCGCTCCGATGTGAGATTTTGTATTATTATTTTTGTTCTTCTTCTACCTTTTTCTTCTTTACTAATGATGATTCGTATTTCTGTGATATTTGGGTTGGACGAGTGGTGTATTTAGTCAACTCAGATATTATGGATTTGCAGGCCATTACAGTTGATATCAGAGCTTAGGTTGAGTGAATATCTAGGCTTTGGTGGGGGTTTACTCATTAGAGATAGGATCGATAGTATCCTAGAATAAGTTGAGTGTATATATACGAGAGCGCGTATTTGTTAATTAATATAAAATTTATTTTATATTGTGTTGGTTAGTCTGTTGTGTGGTTTATGAATTCTGATCGAATCGAGGGACGACACGAACTCGATAGGAATTTATAAACACTTGAATAGAAAAATTCGACACGATATTGTTTTAAAGTGGGTAAATGAAATAATTTTACCTAAAAATTCTATTTTTGATATAAAAAGAATAATTTTCTGAAATTATTGCATTAGATAGATGTGTTGATTGTTATTATAATCAAATGGGATTATAAAATAGAGATGGTTATATATAACCAAATAGAATTTGCACATGAATGAAATATACAAATAAGATGAACTGGAATTGGACTTAAATCAGAATTAGAATTTTAAATCCTGGGTGTTTGGAAAAATATTTTTTCGAAGTATATTGAAATAATATAGCTTTGTCATAGAAGGATTTGTGAATAAAAATCATTTTAAATGGATTCTGAAAAAGCTAAAGCGCTGAACTCACTTCAGTGGCTGGAAAATAATTTTGATGATGACTACAGCATCATCAATGTTCATTTTCAAGTTTCTAAGTGATGGATTGCAACCTTAGAAAAGTTTGAAGGGAATTTGTTTGAAAGAAAATGAGTTGGTTTGAAAAATAAAATGTTTTGAATTTTAAAATGGTTATAAATATATGTATATATTTATGTAATTTCAAAAGGAATTGAAAACAAAACCCGAGAATTTGAATTCTGAAATTTAAATTTAACTTAAGAAAGTTAAATGGATCGAAGTGGATAAATTGATCAGAACCAATTTGAATGGAATATGAATTGATTGTAAATCATTCAGGTAAAATGAATATAAGCATATTTGATATTCAATATAAACGAAAACCAAAAGTTTGGTTGGAATCAAAATCATAGAAATATAAAATGTTAAGCTTCAACATAAGTGGACTTTTAAAAGTAATAGAGTAGTAGTATTTTTCCTACCTAAGTAATTTCGGGGATGAAATTCTTTTATGAGGGAAAATGTAACGACCCGGATTTCTAGTCTATTTATTTTAAATATTTAATATGGTTTTAAATATTGAGTTGATAATATAAATAGTATTTTATATTAAGTTATCGATCTAATAATCGATTTCGATTTAATATCAAATATATTAAATTATCGTAATACGAAAAATAATTCAATTCGAGATTTAAACTGAGTCAAAACCATTCAGATAATAAATATAAATTTTGTGTGTATATAAACGAAAATAATTATAATATATTATCGAGAAAATGTTTAGTTCTAAATTTAAATTATATTAATTTAATATAGTATATATGTTCAAATTAAATTTCAGAATATATACTGTTCAAATAAGAATAGCGTTATAACATTTAAACAATAGTCGTTATGTTAAAATAGCAGTTCGTCAATTCATGTAATGGACCCTGAGATATTTGTAATGGATAAGATCGGAATCGAATCGAAAATCAAATCGATATCTATTTTTTTAGGAAGACGGGTGTGTAGTGTGGCACTACATAGCCTGTTACGCATAGATATAGTTAGCTAAATAAATATCTAGTTGACAAGCCCAACCAGTGGCATAAAGTTCTGCCAAGAAGGCCAAAGTAGATAGTACCAGCTTACTACAACGCAAAATTATACATCAGATAGATCAGAGCATACCATAACTTATTAGATTACAAGACAAAATAAAGTAAAGCAGGTAGCATAAGTGCACTGTGCCGATCAGAGCGGGATCTGGGTGCTACTTTCTTGTGAACCGGGCAAATGAGGCATAGGCAAAGTTAGCCTGAAACGAGCAGGCCTAGTCAATCCTGTCCAAGAGTCAAAAAGATGCAAGATGTGATGACAAATACCCAGCAGAAGTTTCTTTGGTCTACCGAAGATATGAGCGTTTCGTTCCAACCAGATACTCTAGGCAAAGAGAGCCACTAAAGAATCTAATGTAGGGTCTGGAGGGTTATGCTGCCAATATTCAAAAAATGAGTGAATCGAGGGGATAAAACCAAGAAGGAAGGAGCTGATTGCAACCCAAACCGCGTAGGAGAAATCGCATTCAAAAAAGGGAATAAATCGATATCTATTTAAAAAGGGTAAAATTCTCTTTATTTCAAATCGATTAAAATTCGAAATCAAATCACATTAAAAAATGGTATTTAAGCTACCCTACCTGTCAGCCTACTTTGTAGAGTTGGCTACACAAAGTTAAAAGGACAATCGATGGAAAATGTTGGTCAGAAGGACTCACAGCAGAAGCCCGGATCAGTTCGGAGCCACCCCCGAACTGAACCCATTCATGGTCAGCCAACGGGCCAAGAAATGAATAAAAGGCACAACCGGATCGGTTCGGAGCTCTCCGATCCGGATTCCCCATTTGACCATCTGATCTGAACCGTGGACCTGCAACGCTGCACCAACAATGCACGATCCCCTGAAGACTCGGAGTGGTTATGTACCCACTCTACCACATTCACCGACCAACAGAATGCGTAGGCACCATCTCAAAGCCTCTGATCCCGACTTTAAAGGCATGGCCTCCGCGTATATTCGAACCGAAGGCCTTCAAGGTCGATTTTCTTCCTATAAATACACCATCAAGCATCATTTTAAGGGATCTTTTGGCAAAATTTTGACATGGTCTCTCATAACCACCAAATTCCATTGCTTCATTCAGATCACTACCAATTTTTGGAGCATATTTCATCAAACAGTGAGTGAAATTATCAAGTGTATTAGAGAGATTGAGTGAAATTCAGCATTGTATTTGTACTCATATCATCAATCAACAAAGTATAAAGTGGACATAGGCTCTTTAACGCCGAACCACTATAAACCTTATGTTCTTATTGTTTTTCCTTCTGTTTTATTTGGAATTATCGTTTGTTTGGGTGTTAGAACCAACTTTAGGTTTAACATTTTGGTGCTTTCACTGAGAATTTTTGAATTCTCGACGTTTTGGATTATCATTCTACTATTTGTACGCTCATGTTCAAAGAAGTTAATCCGCTTTCTTTGGCATTCTTGGAAATTTTCTGACTAATCTCCAAAGAATTGGATATCATGACCAGAGGAAAAGGAAAAGAAGTACAGAATACTCGGGAAAACGAGGCAAGCGAAGATCAGCAGGCCATGGTTATAACCAGGTCACGGGGGCAAAGCTCAGGAACAAATCGACCCGGAAGGGCATCTCCAAATTGACCCGATCGGGCATCTCTGAACTAACCCGATCTCGAAGATCCGAATCGAATGGAAGGTGCAAACCCAAACCAGACTGATGCCCTTGACATTGCTCACAATTCCCCTTTGAACCGAACCGGAAGCGTGACCATGACCCGATCCGAACCGAATCCAGTCGAGGCTGGAAATTCTACTCGAGCCCCTACAAATGCTCCGATACCAGCCGCGACAACTAGTGATCAGCCCACTCCCTCTATGCTCTTCACACATGGAGACTTTTCACGATTACTTGATATGCTAGATAGTACCAAAGATGCTTTAGAGGCTCATAAACATGATAGTGTTTTTAAGCGGGAAAGCATGAAGGTTATGAGAAGGGAGATAAATGAGCTTCGTAGACAAAGAGTGTCCTCTCCGACTCATCGTCCTACCATGGATCATTCATCATCTTCAGACGTAAGAGCACCCGCATCAAAGGAGGATGTATAAAAGGCCCGAGAATTTGGACCAGTTGACATTTGGATCGTTGGGATCCCATGAAGATGTGGCCCGCGTTCTAGGACTCGATGATCCGAGTTTGAAAGACCAATGCTGCTACCGATGTGAGGAATACACGTCCTTCCCAAAGATCCAAACATCACTAATCCCACTCAGGGACAACTTCTCCAGCCCATTCGTCCCATGAATGACCAAGATCGTAAGAGGCGAAGAAGTTCAGCCATAAATCAAAACCAAAGAGAGTCACCTGACGTAGGCACTGGACGTATTAGAAGAGACAGAAGCGTAGATCCTGAACCAGCTTTGAACAACGCTGAAGTGGAAACAATGGTGCGTCAGATCATGGTCGATAGTCGACGCTACACTAATGAGGACTGGGGTATTGAGCATAGTCTTACCCCATTCACCGATGACATCTTGGATTTCCAATTTCCTCAACGATTCAATCTGCCACAAATGGACCGATATGCCAAAAGAACGGATCTGGGACAACATTTGATGAGATACACATGGTATTGAATGCCGCAGCCACACATGATGCTGAGAAATGCAAAGCCTTCCCAATATATATGGAGGATGTTGCACTGATGTGGTTCACATGACTTCCTCCCCGGTCAATGTCAAGCTTTAAAGAACTAAGTGAACATTTTATGAACCAGTTCCGGCTCCATGCTCGGAAAGCTAAAAGCATTATTGAGCTGTCCATAATCAAGCATGCACCGGGTGAACCACTGAAGTCATACCTAGACCGTTTCAACTTATCGGTCATCGAAATAAGTGATCCCCATGAACCAACCATCTTGATGGCCTTAATAGATGAGGTAGATCCAAATACTGAATTCGGGGGATATCTAGCTGGAAAATCGCCATTTACAAGGGAGGCATTCTATGATAAGGCAAATATTGGCCTATGGCGGGAAGAGATATACGTTAGTCAAAAAATAAAATATGATGGAGCTTCAAAAGAAGATATTCAAAGTAATGTTGCTGTGAAACAGTCCGGCGACAGTTCAGGGAAGGTCGAGGTAAAGTTGGCAACAAAAACGGAGGAAGTGGCAACAGGAACAGAAACGACAATAAAAGAAAATAGGAACCGAGGAAACAACTCCGGAAAAAGACCTTGATTCCAAACTTTCAAAAACTACACGATGTTGAATTACACTCTAGAGAACATCTACCTAGATACATATGATGTCTTACAGTACAAAAAGCCTCCACCCATAGACTCTACTAAGAAGGAGCTCGCAACTGGAAAATTTTGTCTATTTCATGGGACTCACGGATACTCTACTAACGAGTGTCGTCATTTAAGAGATGTTGTTGAAAAACTACTGCAAGAAGGAAAATTAGATGAATACAAGATCGCTCCAAGAGACAGGGGCAAGGGGGCAAGCCCCGAATCAAAACCAACCTGCTCCTAAACACATAGCTCAATAGAAGGAAAAAGAATTGTATAAACACCATAGTCGGAGGATTGCATCCAGTTGGGTCCAGTAACAGGGCAATGGAATAACACATTAACGTGGCTAAACATCCCAAGACAGGGGAATGTAGCAATATTGAACAAGTGACGCCAACAAAATAGCAAAAGACTGCTACTGATGAAATCATCTTCCAAGACAGAGAAAGTATTGGGATTGAAGCGCCGGGCACTGATCCATTAGTAATAACAATCGTTATTGGACCTGCAATAGTTAAAAAAGTTCTTGTGGACAACAGGAGTTTTGTTAACATCCTATTTAAAAAGGATTTGATCAAATGAAATTGGAAATTGAGGACTTGAAGCCATGCGAAGGTAGGATTCTTGGTTTTAACGGAACCCCAACCACCCCGATTGGAGCAATAGACTTCCCTGTAGAGTTATGTGAGGGAGAGCGCAGAAGAGTGAGTATTCTTCGTTTTATTATCTTGGACATCGACTCACCTTACAACGCATTCCTAAGACGAACAACCCTCTCTGAGTTCAGGGCTTGCATTGCCCTATGGTGCCTACTGATGAAATTCCCAACGGATGCTGGAATGGGGATGGTTCGAGGCGATCAAGTTACCGGAAGTGCCTGCTACATGGCACAGTTAAAAATGTTGTGTAATGGGAAGAATTTAGAATCTAAGGACACTTCCTTTCCTACTAAGGAGAGCTCAGCATAGCAGCTAAAGACGACACCGCCTAGGGAATCGCCCGACGGAATTCCTGAAGATATTGATCCCAGGGAAGATGAAGAACCAGGAACTAGAAAGGCGACATCCAATGAGGCAGCTGCTGATATCCCAATCGATAGCGACGCCTGACAAAGGTCTTGAAGGTAGGGTCTCACTTGGATTCTTTTCAGACGAAAGAACTGACTGATTTTTTTGAAAACAAACCTCGATGTGTTTTCTTGGACTCATGCAGACATGTATGGAATTTCTCCCACAATTATGAGCCATTCGCTAAGCTTGAACCCAAAACATCCTCTGGTCAAGCAGAAGAGACATTTGTTGGGCCCAGAGAGGTCAGCAGCCTTAAAGGAAGAGATAGAGAAGTTAAAGAATAACGGGTTCACTAGAGATTCAACATATCCCGACTGGATATTGAATCCTGTCTTAGTCAAGAAATCAAATGGAAAATGGCGAACGTGCATTGAGTTTTCCGATTTGAACAAAGCTTGTCCAAAAGATAGCTTCCCACTCCCCAGGATTGATCAGCTGGTGGGACTCAACAATAGGTCATGAACTTCTCTCCTTCATGGATGCATATTCAGGATACAACAAGATCCTTATGCATGTACCAGATCAAGAGCACACAAGTTTTATAACAAATTTGGGATTATACTGCTATGCGGTGATGCCATTCGGACTAAAGAATGCAGGAGCCACATATCTGCGCTTGGTAAACCGAATGTTCTATAATTAGATCGGGAAAACAATGGAAGTCTATGTAGACGACATTCTTGTGAAGTCCAGGTAGTCTTCCAATCATACAAAAGATTTGGCGGAAATGTTTGATATTCTACGGAGGTACGGGATGAAATTGAACCCCTTAAAATTCTTATTTGGGGTCGCATCAGGAATTTTTTTCATTTTCATTGTAAGTTCTCAAGGGATTGAAATTAATCTTGACCAAATAGCAGCAATCAGGAATATAGAAGAGCCGTGGAAGATTAAAGATGTTCAAAGCTTCGTTGGAAAAGTCGCAGCATTAAGCAAGTTCATTTACAAAGCCATGGACAAATGTGTCCCCTTCTTTGACTTAATTAAACATAGGAAGCGAAACTTTGAGTGGACCCCCTACTGTATAGAGTCCTTCCAAAATTTGTCAAGTTTGCTAGAGAAACCCCCGATATTGTCAAAACTGGTGGATCACGAAGATTTGTTCATATATTAGGCGGCGATATCTCATACTGTTAGCTCAGCTTTGGTGCGTGAGGAAGACAAGATCCAAAGGCCAGTATACTACGTAAGCAAGAAGTTAGCTGCGGCAGAACGAAATTATCCAAAAATAGAAAAACTTGCTTATAGTCTCTTGATTGCATCCCGGAAGCTTTGTCATTATTTCCAAGCTTACCTGATAATCATATACACTGATCAGCCACTAAGACAAGTGCTGCAACGACCCGAAGCATCGGAATGACTACTTAAGTGGAATATCGAGTTGAGCCAATTCGATTTAAATTTTCAACCAAGGAGATCGATAAGGGGATAAGCCCTAGCTGACTTCATAGAAGAATTCACAATTCCTGAGGAAGAAGCGTTGGATGACAAGGCTGACCCTTCGGAGCATAATTTAGAACTTAACCCGTAGAAATTATATACATACGGGGCTAATAATAATCGAAGGTCCAGTGCCGGAGTTGTTTTAACTACTCCTGAAGGATGATCCATTTACTATGCCTTGCGGTTGGAATTCTTTGCCACCAACAATGATTCCGAATACAAGGCCCTGGTTGTCGGGCTAAAACTCGCTAAGGAACTAGGGGTAATGACACTAGACATATTATGTGACTCCAAGATAGTTGTCTGCTAAGTTCGAAAGGAATTCGAAACCAAGGGGCCTCGACTTGTTACTTACCTTGAAAAAGTAGAGGAGTTACTAGGTAACCTGGAACATTATAGCATAACTCATACCCCAAGAATAGAAAACAAGAAGGTATAACGACTGGCTGAGTTAGCAAGTTCTGACAACCTAGAAGAGACCGAGATGGTTCCAATAGAGGTATTGGAATAGCCAAGCTTTGACCAAATGGAAGGCGACCTAGCACTGGAAGCTGAACCAGAAAGGGAGTCATCGATGACACCGATTAAGAACTTCATTAGGAGTAGAACTCTCGCATCAAAAAAGAGAGAGAGAGAGATGAGCTGTAATATGTAAAGACGCAAGATACGTCTTACATGACGACGTTCTTTACCACCAGGGATTTCTATGCCTCTACTCCGGTGTATAGTACATGACGACATCAAGCGTGTACTGAGAGAAGTACATGAGGGTGAGTGTGGAGACCACACTGGAGGCCAAACCTTGGCGAAGAAAGTATTACAATATGGCTATTTTTGGCCTACCGTAAATAAAGATGCTGCTGATTACTCACGATGCTACAATAAATGCCATAAATTCGCTAAAGTTCAAAGGGTACCTCCGAGTCAGGTTAAATCAATGGTGAGCCCATGGTCGTTCGCTATGTGGGGAGTAGACATCATTGGGACCCTTCCAATCGATAAAGGAGGAGCTAAATATGCAATCGTGGCCGTGGATTATTTTACAAAATGGGCGGAAGCCGAACCCTTAAGCATGATCATGACAAAGCGAGTGATAAACTTTGTGGTCAGGAATATCATCTGTCGATTTGGGATACCAAAAACCATCATAACTGACAATGGAACCCAATTCAATAGCATAGAATTCAGAAATTTCTACCAAAAGTATAAGATTGACAAGAGATATACTGCTGTAGCTCACCCACAGTTAAACAGACAAGTTGAAGCGATAAATAAAGTCATTAAGTCCATTCTTAAAAAGCGATTGGAACGAGTAAAAGCCATGTGGGTTGACGAATTACCACTGGCTTTGTGGGCCTATCGGACGACCTTCAAGATGACAACTGGTCACACCCCTTTTTCACTCTCCTTTGGATCAGAAGCGATAATTCCGATGGAGCTTAAACTTCCCTCTTATAGGATGACATATTATGACCCGATGACAAACAATGCATTCCTCCTTGAATCCCTGGACATGATTGAAGAGAAGAAAGACGAAGCGGACTTGCGTGCCTCGAGGCACCGATGCCTAGTGGCACGCTATTATCACAAAAAGGCTCACCCTCGAAGCTTTGAATCTGGAGACTTAGTACTGAAGCGAGTATTCCCACCTCCAGTTCATCTAGGTCCAAAGTGGGAAGGACCATTTACCATCCAACGGAAACTTGACACATGAGCTTTCAAGTTAATGACCATAGATGGTGAAGAAATTCCTAGAACTTGGAATGCCCGACATTTGCGGAACTACATGAATTGAATTTGTACTATTTTTTTTGTTGCATAAGCCATGTAAAAAGGAATGGCTTGCTTAAAAAAGTCTGGTTAATATAAACAAAAGATTTTAAACTGGACATAGGTCATGACTTGACCGAACCACTATAAAAATACCATGTGTGATTTACTTTTCCCGCTGGAATTTTGTTTCATATATATTCTGTGATTGTCATAATATAAGAGTAAAACATTAGAAATTTGAATCGATACCAGAGAAAATGAAATAACTGTTTGTGTAACGACATAAAAAGGATCGGAAGACGACGTCCCAAACTCTAACTCTCACGATTCGAGAGAGAGTATAAAGGACGGGAAGACGACGCCCTTAAGGCGTGAAGGTGCACCATGATAAAAGACCGCCTTGAATCCCCTCTAACCTGACCATACGACAGGAGAGTATAAAGGTACTAGGAATAAGTACCAATGAAAAAGAATCTTAATCTCACTAAAGAGTTGGGGGCAGTTTAATGTGGAACCGAATCAATCTCGAATGACCATTGCCCAGGCATTTTATTCAAGATTGATTGGGGGCGTACACATCACACTCCCAGTTATCAATCATCTAATTAAATGACAATTTCTGCGAGTTTTATTTTTGTTGTCTATACACTTGCAAGGGAACTCAATCGTGACTTAAATTGTTGTAAATCACTTATGCTTACTAACTTTTTGACATTGCTGAATCAATAGAGACAAATAACAAACTTGCAAGCATTTGACATAGTGGGAAGCAAACTACTTTATTTATGTGACTGCAGGTTTATACAAAAAAGACTAAACAAAGAAATGCGAAGGCCGCACTCGCTACAATAACAGCAGGCCAAGCAAAAATCAAAACAAAGGATAAAGCAGCTTTTCATTTGGGGTTTGGAGTAGATTTCGCTTTCTTGGCAGCCTTAAGTTTTTATTTCTCCTCTTTTTCAGCATTGGTCATGAAATGCTTTGGCTTCTTCTTTGTATGAACCGGAGCGCTGGGATCAATAGAAGATTTTTTAGCAAGCTCTTCAGTAATTGACCTGGTTGAAAGTTTGACAACTAACCTTGACCCAGAAGGGATTGTCACGAGAGGTTTAATAGCATTGGAATCTTCCTTCTCAACTTTGGCTTTTAAGAGCATATCCTGCTTTGCTTTCATATCAGCCAAAGTCATGTCATTGGCATTCCCTGAATCTCCAGTCACAATAACATCATCATCTTCCTCATGCCCATCATTGTTGCCATTGTCTTTTAAGGCGTCTATCACATCCTCGTCCTGGGGATTCTCAACGTTAGATGGCATGGGATCTTTCTCAGCAACCTCTTCCTTATCCTCAACCTTCTCTGCAGATTTCGAGCCAGTCGCTTCATCATGTTTCTCCTGGGTCTCTTCAGTTAACTTTGAATGGGTTATTTCTTCTTGTCGCTCATCGGCTTTTTCAACCAGTTTTGCACCTATAAAATGAGATGCAACAGTTATTAACTCAAGAGAAAACCCGTATTCTTCAATTGTTTGTGCAACAATATGAGGAAAAGTTGAGATCGCTCTAACAAACTGAGGTGAAAAATGGAGATACCTTCGGATGATTTCTCAACATGAGTAATATGAGTTTGTAACACCCCGTATTTTTAGTGTAAGATAATAAAATAAGAATAATTTAATTAAATATTCAGAATAAAGTAAAACTGACTGCGCCATTGCGTCCCCTTGAAATTCTGATAAAAGTCGACACCTAGTTTTCGCAAATCGGACAACATATAAAGAAGTTATTGAGGTTCGAAGTTTGTATACGTGCAGGAAGAATATATATATAAGGTTCAAAATTCAAAAGTGGTTCCAGAAATTCGAAAATTGGTTCAAAATTCAAATTTTTAGAAGGTGGCAGATTTCCCTCCAAGGGGTGTCGACCCACTCAAAGGGGTATCGACCCCCTCAAAGGGGTGTCTACCCACCTGCGGCAGATTTTAACAGAATAGGGTTTTTGATATTTTGACGATTCTGATGGCTTTTGGGCAAATCTGAGGGTCCTGGTTGCTCCATACTCTTATAAATAAGACCCTAGACCTAACCCTAACCCTCATAATTTGGCGGCTACACTGGAGCTCTACCATTACTCTCCCTCTCTTTCTTATCAAATCCATTCTGAAAATTAAAATATTAGCCTAGGAAAATTATGAATTCAGATCTGGAAGAGGGAATCAACGTTAATAAAAAGATTATTGAATCATGAAAGCATGGTAAACTTCTAAGATTGATCTATTTAAATTATTTCTCTTTCCCTTCTGTTTTCATGAAAATAATAAATCCATGGTCGTTAGTTTTCAAATCAAATTAAAAGGGAAAACCATGGAAGAATAAATCTAGATCTAATTCAAGAATTGGAAGGCTTTAAGTGAGTGGGTTTAAAATATACTTTTTGAATAATAGTATATTTATTGTTTTCCATTCCCCGTTAACATACACAATAAACATATTGGAAGATTTAATTTGATGAAATGAATTATTGCGCTAAAATGGATAATATGTTCAATTAGTTAACATGTTAAGATGTACATGAATACTATTGTAAAGATCTATTTTATGAACTTGACAATTGGGATAATTGAGATTTTGGGTAAATGATACACTATTAGAGAATTACACTTTATTTTAAATAAAGTTAATTACATGTAGAAAGACATGCGACACATATTGGGATTTAAGGCATAATTTGTAAATGAGATTTTGGAACATAACATATATTATGTTTTGAGACTTTAATTTGGGAGCGCAATTTGATATGAAAATAAATGGTTGAACAAAGATGAATATGCCTAGGATTACAATTAGAAATTGTAACTGCACTTATGGCTCGAGGTTAGGTTGCATTAGTGGTGGAAGTCTGCCCGGACCCAACCGGCATATCCAGCATCCACGAATGTTGAACATAATGTGAGAGGCCTAAGTGCAAAATTAAAAACATGTAATAGTGCTAAGATACGAGGTTAAGTCAACTTGTGGTAGAAGTCTGCCCCGACCCGCCCGACAAATCCAACGTCCACAAGTGTAGGCTTAACGTGAGAGGTCCAGTGCTTATATATATATATATATAAATATATGTATATAACAAGATATGAATAAATGTCAACGATGGTAATTAAATGTCTAACTCAGAAAATAAGAAAGGAAACGATGTAATGAACTGAGTTAGTGTGATGCGAAGGAAAAGTGATGTATTTCCCTGAATGACCTATTTCTGAGAACGTGGTTGCAAGTAAGCCACAATAAATAAAGTAAGAAATGTAAAGAAATTACTTGCTACCACGGATTTAGATGGGAATACATTATGAAAATAAATCACTGATTTCTTCTATCAAACTGATAAGGTGCATGAAGTATTTTCCTTAAATATAATAAGAAATACATACATACATACATACATACATACATACATACATACATACATACATACATATATATATATATATATATATTACAGTGAATGAGGAATAATGGTTTACAACAGTAAAAGAAAACGGTTTAAAAGGGGAATGATAATCACCTATTATAAATAAATAACATTAATGAAAATGTTATATAATAGGTAGACTTCTCCTAGGGACAAGTGGGGATTATAACTTCGGCTATGATAAACTAATAGGGAAATTGGATAAATGGTGAAATGAGTTAAGGGACACTTAATTGTTGTAAATGGGGAAAGCCGGAAACTAGTTGAGAAAGGGGGGGAATATATGAAAGGTAAGAAGTTGCACTTAATTATAAATTAAGTAATCTGTAATCTTGGAAGTCTGAAACCCATTGATAAGAATGTTTAGGCTTGTCCTAGGGAAAAGAGGAAATTATAACATATGTTAAAATAAACAGGTAGAGAAACTTATTAATGGGCCTTAGTTAATAATAACTAAGTTAATAAGTAAACATCGATAAGTTGTTTTGACGATGTAAAATGGAACTATGATTAAATGAGAAAGGATGAGGAAAACTTATGAAGTGAAATAAGTTATATCTAATCATAAATGGTAAGCGACATGTTAATTAGAAAACATGTGAATTGGGATATATTTAATTACATATTAAGTAAAACATGTTTTTGTAATGATGAAATCAAACAAGAATATAAAAGAGATTGTAGACTACAGACCTTGGGCCACAATATAGAGAATAACATGTTGTGTGCTTATTAATAAACTTAAATGGATTAAGTTGTATGACTGAAATTAATAAGCAAGAGAAGCTTGGTGATTTGAATAAGAATTCAATATGAACGGGAATAACCAAGTAAACTGGAAACCTGATGAGGTGAGACAAGCGCGTAAAAGAATGTTTAGACATAGGTTCTAACAACATGCCAAAGTAAGGCACTTAGACCAGTCCATACGGTTGAGGGTGAATAACCCAACAGGGTAGATCATCGAGGTGTTATAAGGCACGAGGGGAGAGCACATTCATCTGATTGTTCTAACAGCTCCAAAGGACTGGAAGAGGAAGCACGCGGCTTCCTGAGGTACGTAAGGTGCTCCTAGTAGTCCTCTGTGCGGTGATAGACGTCTTAGGCAGTGCTCGCAAAGGTTGGGTCTGCGTGTAACTACTAGGTGGGTGGGCCTTGACTGCAGAAGCAGCTATGTAGTCAGAATGCTGTGACGCGGTGACACCAGGGTGATTCGGCTATTGCCTCAACGGGGAGGCAGAGGGTCACAACCAATAAGGATAGTAGATCGTCGGATACCCGTCATCGACGACCAGTGGGATGCGAAAAGACTAGAGCTAAACTCAAGATACCATTCATCCTTCACAATCGGGGTAAGGGGTTGAGGGGAGACACCACATGGATGTTTAGATTGTTTGTTATTAAGGGTATGTCGATTAGCTCTTGTAGTCTTTACTAGTTGAGGGAGGGGCCGAGGTGGGGCCATAGCCACTGTGAAAACAGACCCTAGGTATATCTGTATATAGAGGCTCATTAAAAGACGGGCCTGTACAGATATGGAAAAGCTCCCGACCAAGTTTCGTGTTTCATGCATCGCCCTGCCACAGAAATCAGTGCACATTAGAGGACATGCGATTGAGGCATCGAGCTACAATTAATAGTACATACGAGGGACAGTCTAGATACACGCATATCTGCTTTGGACGGTGTATCGTAGACTTGAGGGCATTACTCCTACATGAGATCTGATTCGATCGAGGGTGGCAGTCCATACGCTTATGTAGCATAGTGATGGCAGATATATGCTAATCATAACATTGTTATATAGAGATCCGTACGTCACTCCGATGTTGGATGAGGGACTGTGAGCATTTCAATGGCATTACGATGCAGACCATGCGAGTGGGTTACCATGGGGTGTACCTCGATATTGGGGGTACCTACACATATACTATGTTAGGTTAATCCATTGGGAAGTAAATGGGTATGACCTATGTGTAAGCCTTGAGTGATGTTAACCCAAGTAACCTAATAAATAAGAAAATATGATTGAACGGTATATGTAGGATTATCCAAAGTGTATAGTTTAAATCCAGCTACCAGAACTTGTGTTCTGACCCCCTCCTCATAACATACTCGCAGGTTAGATTTGTGACAGGGACATGATAGCCTTGGATACTAGTTAGGTAGTATTATTAAGACGGTAAGGCAATATTTTGATTACATTATATTTTATCCATTCCGCTGTTAGATATTTTCTGAGCTCTGATATATTTTATGTCTCTGTCTTTTTTGCAGGATACCAGAGCAAACCAATCCGAATTTTGATAGATTGGAATTTTGAAAAAAAAAATCGATCTGTCGAAATTGGGGTTGTCACATCTGGTATCAGAGCTTGGGTTTATGATTCCTATATAAATAGTGAGTGAACGTATTTGTATCTTTAAAAATATAAATATATTATATGTATACCTAGATCCATAAATGAACCCACTAAATAGAAAGAGTATAACATGATGAGAAATGGGATGTTTGTTTTGTACACTAAAGGAATGAATATGAGACCCTTAGGTAATTTAGGTGGAAAGTGTACAATGTAATTTTTTATGGAAGGAAGGTGAATCCCATATAATTAGTATTTTGGGTTAATGGGTTTGGCAGTAAACCTTATAGATTGGGAAAATGTTAAAAAGAGAAAATGGATTAGGAAAATATATAGTTGAGAGAATTGACCTTGGGGTGTGTAAAGGAAAGCCTAAAAGAAAATTGGAAATCCGCTTTGAGTCTAACCCCATTGTTAACTTTTAAAAACTTGAAATTATAAAAGTTTTAGGAAAAAGGTTTATGGTGTCTTCAAGTTTTAATCTTAAAAGTTATAGTTTTAAAATATGTAAAGAAGTACATATTGAGTTTTAAAGTAAAATTCTCTCAGTAAAAAGGTGCATATTATAGAGCATGTATAGCTTGCTAGTTTTCTTGTTATATTTCATAAAGAGTTTTTAATAAAGAAAGATTTGAAATCTCTATTCTTATGACAATCCTTTTTGGATAAATTATTTTGACAAGATAATTTTGTTGGGTGGACAAAATAAGTGTAGAAATTAAGAATAGAGTGAATGTTGGCACCTTGTAAGAGACTAAACCGACCTTATAGGTAAGAACAAGTCATAAACCCGATTGAGAAAATAGTTGTCCGTATCTACTCCAGTTTTTGTGATTGAAAAAATAATGATGATTTACATTTTTTTTTAGATAACATGTTTTCTTATGGTTTGGCAAAAGAAAGTTTTTATGGGGAAAATAAAGTTTTGACACTTTTAATTTTTGGAAGGAAACTTAAATGAAAAGGGCCAAACTATGTTTTTAAAAGTATGGAGTAGGTAAGGATTAGTGCCTAGAGAAGACGGGAAAAGTTTTGAGGCTATGAAGTAGATAGCCAGAATTATCTTGGAATAATAGTGAGTTCCCGTAGAGTGCGTAAGCATTGAAAGCCTAGGGCGTTGCTTAGAACAATTGTTGGTACACAACTAGAGTCAGTAGTGACTACTAGATAGCAAAGGACAAGCAAGTGTTTAGATCTTGTTGCTAATTTTCAGGTTAGGGGTAAAACACGTTACTACATTTTGGTTGGGATCGTTCCATTATATTGTTCTTGTTGGGTAATTAGGGTAACACCTAAACTTGTTGTGGATCCTATGGTCTGGACTTTTCTGTCTAAGGGGGACATAGTCCCAAGACTCTTGACCCTTAGTAGTAGCTGTGTAGGTTGTCTGTTCTCCTGTTTTAATTGAAAGACTAGAAGCTTTTTTAAATTTAAACTAAGATCAGATAATTAAATGAGCTACGAAAAGAGAAGTGGTACGACTAAAAAGGAAACAGAAAATTCAGTAAAGCAACAAAAATGGAAAACTATGAGAAAAGATGGATAAGAATGAAAATTTTCCATGATAACTGAAAAGAAATTCAGTAACAAAGAAAATTTTCTTATGTAGGCCGTGCTTGGACAGGAAAATAA